>CM052330.1:11751291-11996682 GCA_028455615.1 Lasioglossum zephyrum | reverse complement strand
GGCGAAAGTTTAATATGATTTAAAGAAGATACGATGAATGATAGTAAGATTTAGTTGGTAGGGTCCGACAGAGTCGGACAGGACAGGTCTCTCCCGCAAAAGAATAATGGCCAGATATAAGTTTGAAGAAAGAGATCAATATTTATTTGATGCTCTTGCAGTGATAAGCGTTGATCTTTTCTATTCTCACAGTAGAGAGGAATTATAAATTTAATTTCTCTGCACTCATATAAATATAAATAGGACAACTGTTCGCATACTCTCTCATCCACGCTAGCACGCACTTTGATTCCGCAGTCACTCGGTCCGCACACTTAACTAATTTCCTACGAACTAAAGATTCGCGTTAATTACAAAAATTCAATGAAATAAGAGAAAGAAGAAACTAGTTCCTCGTACTTTTTTTTGAAAAAATACGTAACACTCGCTCGGCGTATTTCCTCTACGTACAAGAAACAGAATGGAAGACCTCGGTGATTCTTGTTGCGTAAGGCACTTAAAATACGATATCTTTCTAAACACATGTATGTACAGGCGACGAAAATTACGGAAAGAATGCAAAACTCGTGCGACAAAACGCGCTCGGAATTCAACGGGAAACATCGAACGAACGAACGAAAAACAGATCGAATAAACGAACGAACGAATGAAGGGGGGTGTAAGTCCGGCACGATCGGACTCGCGTGTGATTTTCTCTCGGTTTTTACATTCTTCCGTCGACACGGCCAACTTTTCTCAACGTACGATAGAACTATGTACAAGGCACTGTATAAGGCACTGCCTCATAGGCTACTGGCCGACGTGTACGCACTCGGAGTACTCGAAACTCGCGATTCTCGAGGGTGTCCTAGCTGGCAGGACACTCTCCGCTCTAAAACGATCCTAAATACGATAAGGAACAATATCCGTGTCCGTAAATTTTCACGGTGCTGAACGACCGATCCACGTGTCTTCAGTCAGAAACATGTACAACTATATCACTCGAGACTGTCTCTCAAACACCAACGTTTCACGATCTTTACCACGGCCGCCACGGTTTGTCTTCGACCACGCTCTTCCTCATGACGAGGGCGAGGGGTTTTTGAAGAGGTGGGCTGTAGACAACACGGGGGTCGAACTCCGGGTCACTGGTGTAACCATTGGCTGGAGACGTCGCGACATCCCTGTGGCTGTTGCCGGTGTTGAACGCAGCCGATTGCTCGCGGAAGCTTGCAGGTGGTGCTTCGAAAGCGACCGGACTCGCTGCAGACGTGGACGTCGAGCCAGCCGAGGACGTTGAAGAGGATGCTGACGCCGTGCTCGCTGTTCTCTGAGGAATCGGGATCAGAGTCGGCAGAGGCGAGGTTGGAGCCGGTGAAGATGCCGGGGAGGTGACTGGTGTTGTCTTGGCTCCTGCTGGCAGGACTAGAGCAATGTCTCCGTTCGGGAGCCTGGTGGGAACCAGCTGAAGTCCGGTGCCGTTCGCGTTCGTGAAGAAGATCCCGTTTGACTGTTGGACCTGGATCCTCGGTGTCGCGTCCACCTGGGGCAAGATGTGGACCTGGAGCTGCGTGGTCGGTGGCGCCGGTTGTACGGGCTGTTGGGTCGCCGTCTGCGCGTTGGCGTTGCTAGCTTCCACTGGTCCAAGGCAGGAAGCCAAGTGGGCCATCAAACGCCTCTTCACCGATGCATCCAGACCGGGAAACCTGCCAACCTCGCCGGCGCATTCCGTGAAACCAGCCCGGAATTTGTTCAAGACGTTCGGGTCGGTTGCCGCCGCCAGGGCAACCTGTTGACGCTGGAGCGTCTCCAAGTGTTTCACCGTCATCTCCAGGATGTCCGCCTTCTCCAGCTTCGAGTGTCTTGCTGGCTGCAATCAAAAAGAATCGAACGATTATGCAACGGCTCGGAATGCACTGTCAGTGATTCACGGGGAAATGTTCCGAACGCGCGCGAACCGCTCGAAGAACGGACACTGTTTGATTGTGGCGAGTCTCGATTGTGACATGTACGGGGCTGAGAAGAATGTTAAGATACTCACGTCTTTTTTCATTGCGTCCAGGATCAGAGTCTTCAGGTCGTTTAGACAGTTGTTGATGCGGGCTCGCCGCCGTTTCTCCATGATCGGTTTATTACTCTGTAACAGAAAAGAAGCGCGAGGTCAGACACCTTGTTCGACTATACTTCGGTTCGAAGTGTTTTCGTTGGGAATATTCGCGAATGCAAGAGATAGCGGGAATCGAGGTTGAACAGTATTCTGTTGCCTCGGTGTGATGGAAAAAGGTTGACTGAGAAATGAAGAAGGAAAGCAGTCTAAACAAATTGATTCTTCATCGACAGTTGCTCTGCAACTCCGAACGAGTCGAAGAATTTTTACTTGACACTCGATCGAGGAGGACACTTTTCGAGCGAAGATTCAAGAGGATATTGGATTTCAATCGTTCTATGATTTTTCATGGGATTGGAATATTATCGAAAAGTTTCAAGTATCTTCTAATTGACACTAACCCGTCGATTTTCGCCGGATCTTCTGGTGGTTGTGGTGGTGGTGGTGGTTTGCGCAGGGGGCTGTCCAGCCTCCTGGGGCACGTGTTGCGCCGGCGGCGTAGCGCCGACGGTGACACCGCCGGTCGGCATCGTGGCACCCACCCCGGTCACCATCTCGTATCACAAATATGTCTATAAAGTTGCGACGAGTTTTCACGACAAATTGGGCGAACAATTTGCCGCGGCACTGCACTGGTAATCCAATTGATTGACCGTAGCACTTGAGGGTGTCTACGGCCGAGGGCCACAACAGCGTAATCCAAAGAAGAGGTGGCTGGCCGGAACTGAGAACGTGGGATATACTTTATCTCTCGTGCGGAGAACTTAGTAAGTGGACACGCGACGTGATCGCCCGGTGTCCCTTAGCTAGGCCTCGCTGACTGAACTCACTGAAATCCGACCACTCGGTACAGGCGTCAGAGCACGACTGACCGAACGAACGACGAACGTCTTCTGTCGTCCCGTCGAAGCGTGCCACCCGATGGAATGCCCGGTGGAGGCGCTGCCACGAAAGCGGTGGGGGAAACCTCGACGGTTAGGCTGGAGGGGATAGCGCGTGACGGTTTAACCTGGGCTTCCCTCCTCTACCCGAATTCCGACGATCGGACGGCACCCGGTTGCCTTTAAAGAGTCCCCCACCTCGGGTATAGGAACCCCCTCCGAAAGGTCCTGTACCGGCGAGCGTGGCCGCTTGCCTCGCGCGGACCCCCACTATGCGTACCCCGAACCTCCGATCGATCGGATTTTTCAACACTGTCATCGAATCATTTTTTTCGAAAAATCCCCTTTGACCACGATTCTCACGACGCGGCCACTACCCACCGGGAACCACCTGAATTTCCTGACATTAACCTCGACACTCTACTCGAAGTGAGTTCTCGTCTGTCTTACGCTCCTCACCGGAAATCACCGAAATTCCCCGATATTTTCACCTATACTGTCACCAAGGTGAACGCTATGCGCATTCACGATGCAAGATTAGTTTTCAAAGTCCTGCTATCGATCTACAATCTGAGGCGCCACTGAATTATTGTCCTTATTCCCTTAATTCGGAACAATTTTAACGATAGAAATACTAGATCTCGGATTGTTTGTAGGATTGGTGAAATTACAGAAATACTTTCTTGACAACATTTTATAACTGTCCATTATATTCGATTTCGAAATTTCTGAGATTTTGAAGTGTTGAGGGTTGAGATATCCCGAGGAAAGGGGATGAAGCATAGTGGTAGGGTCTTTTGGGTTTCTGGCCAAGATGGAGAATGCGTCATTCCGCAGTAATTTGATAACAGTTTTGTGGAGATGAACGAGAGCCTAGGCCGAAAATTGAGATCAGTACTAAAGGGAAACGGCTCGCCGCGCGGCGTCGAACAAAGAACAATAGCGCGCGCAGTGTTTCCCGCGAGCGGCGATTAGTCTCGTGACGCGTATCGCGCGTCGAAAGGTCATTAGAACCGGCTGGCCAGTTCGCGGTTCTCGGCGCGGCGCGATCGTGGTGGTAATTGTAATTTCTAGACGGGCACGCACGTATGCCCCGACTACGAACGTCATCGGGGCTTATATTACGTTCTTCGAAAATAGCCGAGTGCCACCGTGTGTCGAGTGCGGACTGACGCACGCGCGCACCACTGGCACGTGCCTCCTACTCCCTCCCCACGTCTTTCGAAATTACTCTTTCTACTTGTGCGACCGATTATACGCACGCCGCGGCATTTATCTCCCGCGTACGTGCACGTATGCGAGGCATAAAACGCTGATACGTATTTCTATAGTCGTATCCGCGTAATTGATAGGCGATCCTATTGATCTAGGCTTCTGGATAGTGCTTATCGAGCAGCCGTGATTGCAACTCACGAGACTAAGGTCTGTGGAAATCCGATGACGTCCTTGGAAAGTTCTGCCATCGATTGGGAAATTGAGGGTAGCGAAATCAAGTAGCATTCTGGACGTCATTGGACCAGGACATATCGCGTCACAACTCTTCCTATTAATGAGGAATAATCTAACTGAAACATTAATTCTGAAACAGACTTTAAACTTCAAACAACTGAAAAATTCAGAATTGAAGAGTAGCAAAATCTCGTAGTATCCTGGACATCATTGGACGAGGATATATCACGTAAAAACTCTTCCTGTTAATGAGGAATAATCTAACTGAAACATTAATTCTGAAACAGACTTCGAAGTTCGAGCAACTGAAAAATTCAGAATCCAGGAGTAGCAAAGTTTAGTGACATCCTGGACGTCATTCGATCAGGACACATCGCGTCACAACTCTTCCTGTTAATGAGGAATAGTCTACCAAACTGTTTAGACAATTATATGATGAAATCATGAAATAAACTTTGAACTTGAAACAACTAAAAAATTCAGGGGTAGTAAGAATAGATAGTATCACGACTCCTTAGTTCTAGTGAACAGCAGTCTAACTTCTGCGAAAGGTATCGATTCCCTGAATAGACTCCAACGACTGAAAAATTCGGGGTAACAAAGTGGAGTAGCATCCCAGACATCATTGTCCGAAGAGACATTGTACGTTGTGACCCCGTGTGATCGGGTTCCTGTCGCGTTTCCTGTTCTCGGAGTGGCGCACTTCCGAAAAGAATCCGCCGTTTAGCGAGCCCCCATTGCGTGGTTATCAGCGGCTATCTTCGGTTGAGAGCACAGACGTGTCAAAGTCTCGTGGAAAGATAATCGTTGGTCCTGCGTCGATGGTTCCGGCGCCGAGCGAAGCCAGCCAAGTATTCGTGCCGGCGAACCTCCACCGCTTCGGTAAAGGGTAGGAAGCGAGCCCGAAGACGGAGAGTAACAAAAAGAGCGAGAGTGAAAAAGAGTGGCTCGAAGAGAAGGGGAAGAGAAGCAAGCCCAGGAGTTCGTAGAAGCGTGATGGGTGCGACGAGGATGTCTGCTGGTGGATCGTGCTCATGTCGTCGCGAGCGAGATAGGGGAAGGGAGAAAGGTTGTGGGGATGTTAGCGAGACGAGGAAAGGGTGATGCGAGTATGAGGATGGGAGAGCAGGAGAGCGAAATCTCCTGAAGAGAGGAGAAGCCGCTCTGGAGTGCGACGCTGGCTGACTGAGCGCGGGAAAAAGATAGGAAATCGGCGGCCGCCAATCACGTGACCGAGAACCGATGCGGCGTACGACGATCGCCATCCTATTGGACGACGCTGTCTCCCACCAGCGGATCGGCTTGAGGACGAGCGTGCCGCGCGCGACGGTTGCGTGGGTGGTGGGGGCGCGATCGTCATTCGACTTTGAGCGGTCGAGCGGCGCGGCGGCTCGCGGCGCGTGGGTCGCGGCCCTCCAGGGCCACTCGATCCCGTGGAATGCGTGGGGGAGAAAAAGCGTGCGGCGTGACGGGGAGGCGGATATCTGTGACCTCCCCGGGAGAATGCATTTCGAGTGCAGCGGGCTCCGGGAAAATTCGGCGCGCCACGTACATGCGTCTTACACCTTCGATCCTCACCAAAATTTCATGTTTTTTTAACCCTTGTGTAGGCCACCAAAATGTATAGATTACTTAGAACCTTTCTTTAAGTTAACATGATAGCACAAATTCGCATTGTTTTAATTAAGACTTTAAATGAATATATTAGCGAGTGAAGAAATGACATTTAGAAAAATTTTGTAAAATATTTTAAAGGAATATTAATAAATTGTTGAAAGAATTATATAAATAGGTACCCGGTTGACTACACGAGGGTTAAATATTACGATAAACTAAAACAAAGTTGGAACTGTTTTAAAACGTTTTAAAATGTTCTTAAATTGTGCTGGGGATTCTTTAAATTAGTTGGTAGTATTTAATTTCAGAAATTCAAAGAAGAATTGGGAAACAGGACTGCCTTGAATGAAGGATCCTTTTATTTAAATAAATTCTCGTTCTGCTTTAAGAACATGTATACTTTTGAATTGATTCGTGATTCATTTTTTCGAAACGAGTCCTTCTAATATAATTTATATATCGT
Source organism: Lasioglossum zephyrum (assembly GCA_028455615.1). Classification (NCBI taxonomy): domain Eukaryota; kingdom Metazoa; phylum Arthropoda; class Insecta; order Hymenoptera; family Halictidae; genus Lasioglossum; species Lasioglossum zephyrum. The sequence continues at coordinate 11,990,186 of CM052330.1, read as the reverse complement.
TATGCGTTTTCTACGAAGTTTTTCTCAGTTAAAATATTTTGTTGGACTTGACAGACTTTCCCGATGAAGAGCAGGTACCTCAGGACAACGTAATTGGCTCGTCAATGGATGAAGATTGTTTAAGGGGGCCTGTTCCCATATAATGTGTAAGCGAACAATAGCAGATACCTGTGACCTCCCCGGCAGAATGCATTTCGAGTGCACCGGGCCTCGGGGAAAATTGGGTTCGCGCTGTAAGTGCATCGGCTATTCCCTCGATGGGAATCGAGGGTATACTTCGGCCGCACCATGGATATTGAGAATGTAATTGGAGTGCACTAGACGCCACGCGAGAATCGAGTCGCGTTTCGAGTGCAAACGGCACTGGGAAATGCAGTCTAGATGCATTCGACGGTATCGGACACTGTAGAATGTTCTTAGACCCTTGGCAATATTTATATTCGTTTTATTTTGTTGGAGAAAGCGAGTGGATTGTTAGCTGGTTTGCGAACACGAACTAGAATTTAGAAAGCTTTCTGCAAGATAACTAGATCTGTGTGTGTGTGAAAAGAAGTTTGTTCGGACAACATCTTGTTTAAACTAAAAATAATTCATTTCTAAAACATTATTCATTCTCTAAATCGACAGCTTCATTTTATTCTAATTATAATCACGCAGCTCTCGTATTTGTGAGTTTCATAATACAAGAAAGAAGATACAGTAACAGAATTTGAACAATACACTTAATCAAAATAGAATGAAACATTTTTTTAATATCATTATTGTGTAACTAATTCCTAATAAATATAGATCATTCGAAAATATTTAGAATAAAAATTTCATGCTGTCACTTTATGAAATCGTTAAAAATAACCGTAACGAAAAATACAATTGCAAGACTATCTGTTAGTAGTTTAACTATTGAAAGTCAGCCAGGATCGAACAGCTAGCGTGCACCGATAGTGTGCTCCCATCTGGCGGTGAACGTGGAGACTTGTTTCCCCGCTTCTGGCACGCTCGATTTTTCGAACAGCGTCGGGAAATAGAAAGTTTCATTTATTGATTTAACTACATTCCTGTTATCAATTCTGCGTTTTATCATGCACATCGAAAATCCAACTTCCACAAAGCTCCACCTGCAGAACTAGTTCAATTTTCCTATGCTCTGTTAAGCAAACGTATGGTTTCAATCGACTTACTACTTTTAACATTCGCGAGTTTGCGTAATCGGCAAAAATATCGCACATTTCTCACGTGTTTCCGCGAGCGAACATATCATAGACTCACGGTCTCTGTGAGTCACTCGGAAACGTCTAGACAGTCCATCGATAAGGATCGTAATACTTTTATAGTACACGATGGATGCGGAAATCTCGTTAGAAATTCTGCGTGTCGTATATGCAGCATTAAAAGTTATCACTGCGAGTAATTATAATTAGATTATTTTTTCCATAAAATGTTTCTGGATCCCTTCACATATAGGAGTGTATGGAAATGAAGACGCGGACTCTCTTGCAAAAGAGAGTTTCACTGATTTTACTTGTCACCTCAGACTAAAAGGCATTCTTAACACTCGATCCTCAATTACTAAGCAAGGCAACATCAAGGGTATACATTATTTTCAAAATTTCTACAACCCAAATCAAACTCCCTGGTTTGCTCAAAATTTTGATGTCCACATTAAAAGGGGTTTTATAACTACAGTAAACCGTATCAGGGCCAATCATTACAATCTCTCTGCCTCTCTGCATCGAATAAATATTGTCAGTGATCCTAGTTGTAAGTGTAGTTATTGCTCCGAGGACTTATATCATGTTTTATAACAGTGTCGTCTTTATGATTCTCAAAGAATTAAATTAGTTAATAAGTTGCGTAAAATTAAGTTTTTTCTACCACTAAAAGCGGACATTTTCTTTGCTAAACCTAATATTGAAGCCTGTGAATATATTTTTCAGTTTTTATGCGACTGCAATCTTCATCTCTAGAGATTATTAATTCAGTCATTGTACACTAACTGTAAGACTACTGTTAAAAAAATATTGTTAAAGCCGAAATAAACCTGTAATAGGTTTCAGTGGCTCAATAAAAAAAATTAGATTGTTCTAGGCGAGGCAGAAGCTGCAGGCGATGCTGCTCGATCGAAATTCAACCAGAACGAATTCAAATCTCCGTGATTCCCGATTAAGAAAATTATTTTGTTCACTGAAAGGTGTGCCGCGACCAAAAGAATTGCAAATGAAACGTAATCGTCGCTTGCATCATATATCCGTGAAACAAAAATTTTTGTCTCTTATTTTTCGGAGAAAAATAATAATCTCTCCTTTTCACCTTCGATAAGAATCGCACGATGAACCACGCACCACACTCGCGTGCTTTGTTCGAATTCGGCTATCGCGGTGTTCGAATCAGCCACCGAGCAGCAGATCACGTGTTTATGATACTCGAGCGTTCTGATAAAATAGATTACGCCGCGATATCCATCGGAGCCACTTTAATTCGACGCCATTCTCGTTCCGAGAAACATTTCTCTCCGTGGTGTTGCCTCGACGTTCTTTATGCTGGCACCACCCGTAAATCATTCCCAGAAAAATTTTAACGACGATTGAGTAACCAACGCTTTATTTACAATGCTAAACACAGCTGAACCCCAATCCATTCGGTTTAAACGGAGATGCGATTTAAATCACACGGCGCTATACGCTCGTAAATTTCGCGATAAGAATGGCGGAAGATATTGTACTAAAACCGTGCTCGCTTCTTAAATTTACTGAAATTTTGTTGAACTGGTCTATCGTTAGTTATTCTTTCCCTCTTTCATTCTCTTTTATTCGTTATCCAATTGTCATTGTATGGGGAATCGATCATTCTCAGCGATCGGCGTCATGGATCTACTCGAAAAGAACGTGCGATAGTTCACACAAAAACAGACCGTGTTTAAGTCATCAATTTATCGGTTTCGAATTTGTTTATAGAATACAAGGTTGGAATAAGAACACTGCATTTTTGAATTTTGTATCTGTAAAATTGTCTGGCGAATCTACTAGATATTTTGTCTACATTCGTCCAGAAGGACGACATCTATTAAGATGTCTATAATTACTAATTCAACATCTATTAATTACCCTCAATTTGAAAAAATTTATACAAATTCTTATACTGAGACAACAATGAACGATGTTGTTCTTCCGCGAGTTTCGTCGATTCTAAAGAACTGTATAGTCGCCCTCTTCTCAGAAAAGGAAGAAGGCCGTCCTAATGATGGTTTATCGCCAGTAGGGCTAATCAAGGGCAGGATTTAAGATCCAGAATCCGCAGGGATTTATTTTACGACTGGGAAATTAACGGTAAACGGTGCAACGAGAACGATCGTATGCCGAATGGCACAGTTCCTCGAGCATTATTAGTCCCGTCTTAACAGTATACCTGCTTCACCGGTTATCTATGGAGCCCATGAACCCAGTATGACTCATTAGCTTTATGGGGTGCCGGTGGATTATGTACGTCTCGGCTGGTGGCCGGTTAAAAGAGCGAGTAAGGAGAGAGAAAGAGCGAGAGAGCGGCATCGGCTTTGCCCGCAGCAACCGAACATTAATAATCGCTCCCTTTGCGCCGAAATATCAGATTAGGGTGTCTGGCATCCACTCCCGCTCCACGTACTTTATTATACCTCGTAGGAAAAACAAAGGAGCCATACAAAGAACAGAAGTACCTGGACAAACCGGCGTCCGAGTCGCTGGGTAATCTGATTTCGTGAAAACCGCGGCTGTTTTCTGTAATCCTCCCTCGGCTGCGTCCGACGTGGTTGCTTCCTCGCTCGCTGCAATCTCCCAGAGACCGTAACTGGGTTGGATAAAGAGAATTTTATAGCCGACGTGCGCGCATAGGCAATGAGAAAATTATTTCCACCACGAACATCAAGCCTATTATGTATATGAAAATATTTTAATCGATGAAATATCGGGTTCCATGGAAATCACCAACACAAATTTCCCCGACACGGTTTTCACCGACTCCGGATTTGACTGACAACTATTTTGGCCGACAACGAGAATTTATTATTATTGAGGGATAGTAATTATTATAAAAAAATAATTATAAAAAATTTTATTATTATAATTATAAATAATTATTATAAAAAATTTTATATCATTGAAATTTATATAGAATATTTATTTAGATTCGTTGTCGATGAAAACCGTTTCGAGGAAATTTGCGTCGGTGATTTCCATGGGACCCGAAATTTCACACTTTGTCAAGACGTTGTTGCTCCTCAAGCTTTCGACACACGTGACACGGCATGCTCAGCGTCATGGATCATTTCGAAAATAACATATCATAGTTCACAGAAAAATGGGCCATATTTAAGTCACCAATCCATCGGTCTCAAATTTATTTACGAAATAAAGAGCCACGGAATTTGTAAGTTTTCTCTGCTCGAATATAATCTGTAAAATTGTACGTTGAACCTACCAGATATTTTTCTACGTCAATCCAGAAGGTTGTTACATTTACTAACTATCATAAATTAAAATATTTCATACAAAATTCTTCTACTGAGAACAATAAACATGTTTTTCTTCCTTGAATTTCATTAATTTTAAGAAATTGGATAGTCGCACGCTTCGCAGACAACAAAGAAGCCACTCGTTTTGAATATTTTGCTTATACGTATTTGAAATAATAGAAGAAACAATGGTCTATTAATCAGAAATTCTGCAACCACTCTCCCTGTGCTTTAGTTTATGATTGTCCCGAGTGCATCAAATTGTTAGAATTCATTGATACGTGTTACGAATGCACAAAATCTGCAGTGTAACCATGAGCAGCATGAAACAAGCTACAATCTTTCCAATATAGACTAGCCATGGGCTGCATTGTGCATTTAGGAGGAGGCGCACATCGCTACGGTTTCTCGTGTAGCTCCAAAAAAAAAATGGAGCAGCACGATTCCGGGTGTGCCATTCCGATGGTATCGTCCTGTCGAACGTGTTCGATTTGCGGGCCCGGGGCGAGTCATAAAAACGGCGCGCACATTATCCGTGTGTGCGTGTTGCGATCGCTGACTGACAGGCCAACAATTTCGCTCTATTATCGGTTAAGCAAACAGCGCCGGGAGGGTAGTCGGAGACCCGGCGAGCCATGCTAATCCCGTGGCATGGTACGGTTAGGTTCGACAAATAAAATCGACTTCACGGCGAATAGGCTTCCCCTTTTTCGGCCAATTAGAACCGTCCGACATGGGAGTCCGGGCGTGTTTCCGTCGTTGTTACATTCAATAAAGGAAAGTGGCCGCGGGTCCTGCGCGGAATTGCGCATAATGATCCGCATAAAAGGGTCTCCGGAGCCCTTGCGCACAGATGGCCTGCCTTCTACTCTACCGATGCATATTTCGTGCAGCTCCCGCGGAACTGGTTTTCGCTCGGTGATTAGAAATGCGTTTAGACTGCACAACGCACGCACTGATCTCGTCGTGTGCGGCAAAGTGCATCGGGGAACTCGATAATTGTCGTGAAACGATCCACCGGCTCCGATTTGCATTCGTTCCGAAGACGACCGTTGCCTTTCTGTACCTTCCAGCGAAACCGCGGCAATTTCGCTGACACGCTGAATATTTAACACTCCGGTTTACATAGTTGTCTCCGGTTCGAACGCGCCACTGCCATAGGCGTTTAATTAAAAGCAAATGTCACCGTGCCGACCGAAAATGTACCGTCGCGTGTTCGCCAGAAAAACAATTTTCTGGGCTTCTCATTACCAGCCTTATTGCTTTCATCTTCTTGATCTGACGTTCCTAAAGGGTTCGAGTCGTTTAACATGCTTCGGAATAATGAGGTGGACTCGATTTTGTTATAAATTGTATCCTCTTAACTCTCGTTTCAACAGTCATGAGTTGACTGCTGATCTTTGTACGAAATAACATGCTTTTTTGACATCAATCAAAGAATCGTTAGCAAATTTGTTACTTAAATGTTCGTGCATGATAAATATTATTATTGGCAGAAACAGCAATTATATAAAAATATAATTCCGATTTTATTCATTTTCTGTAGAAACCAAAGTCTAATTACTGGAAATTAAGTCTAAAGTGGATAGTCTAAATCTGGAAATTAATTCACCAGAGATTGTTTTATGTATTCAATTAATTAATATCGAAACGAAACTCCACGTTTCAAATAATATTCTATTCCTTTCCAAACGGTTATTGTGTATTTTTCATGCACACAGTAGCTTTATATGAGGAAGAAAAAGGAAGACTACAGCAACCATATTTCAATGTTGTTTCAACGGAATCGCGATTGTTATTTAAAACGAATTTTGCGAAAAAATAAAATTATTGAAGCCGCACAGCTCGACCTCCGCAGAACGACAATAAAGGAAAAATCTAGAAAAACCAATAATTCCGCGCGAACACAGTGAAGAATAAAATTTCCCGAAATACCAATATAGAAAAACCTGCATTGGTCCGTATCAGCGCTCTCCGGTCTAACTTTTGCAACCGCGTTGTAACGACGATAAATTTCCCTAGCGTGTATTCCATCGAATTCTCCCTGGGCACGCGAAAACGTTTCGACCGAAACGAAAATCGAGTTTCCAGCATTTTCATCGCGTAACAGTATTTTATAGGATTTGCATATACACGCATAGACACACGCATAGACACACGCATCGGTAACTATCCGTGCGATCCTCTCCCGAAATGTAATGAAAAATTTTATTGCCTGGAAACAAATTTAAATATGAAACTTTGTTTACGGAAGTCTGCCGCGTATTGTAAATATTACGGATGAACAAAACTGCAATTAACATCAGTCCGGAAAAACCAATTTATCTCTCGGATACGCCAGTTTTTAGTATAAAATATAATCTACAGCATCCAATATTTTTAACTATTATCTAATGTGTAATACATAATATCTTGATGTAGATTTTTAAAATTACTTTTAATTAATGGACTTCATGCATCGTTGTAAAATATTGTGAACAAATTCTGCTTGGATAAATTATTGTACACACATACATCATTTTTTAAATGAAAAATTGAAGTAAGGGTATAGAACCCTTCATCAACCTCCCTAATTGTTACGAATTGCGTATTTACAACCTAGACGCCTTTCGCAGCATATAAACTCTTCATCGACAATTTTATTTTAACATATGGATGTATATATTAAGCTTCGTTACTAAATTTATTTCTTAAAAACTGAGGGGTGAAACATAATCTTTTACGTTTAAAAAATCTTCGAATTTCTCTTAGCCTTTAGCCGGTGAAAGGCACGCAACCCCATAATTTTTAAGAATAGCGTATTTACAACCTAGGCGCCTTTCGCAGCACTATATTTACGGATCGCTTGTGCGTCGGGGGTGACCCGGAAAAAAGTTTAGTGAGCTCGAGGCACCTTTACGGGTCCCGATTACAAGCGGAGTGGCCTTTTCGCAGACGCGACGCGACAGTCGAATTAAAGGCAGCTTTTTTACCGTCGTCGACGGTGAGCACGGGGGAGAGAAGGGTCAAACGAAAAATTGCAGGATACCATTTTTCAGTAGCGGGACAAACGTTTTGGCTCGGCGAGTCACGGTATGATCGTGTTTACGGCGGGCAAGTAACGAGGGAGGTCGTATTTCTCCGTGTCGTCGGCGAGGATAAATCTCGAAAAATTGCAGCTGCAGCCGTTCGTCCCCGAAAACAACGGCCGAGAAAAAAAATGTGTCCCCGCGTATATTTTTCGATGTTTCCTTTCCCGCTTTTTGCCCTTCTCGCGAAGATGAAAGGTCGCTAGAAAAAATCGAGGGTACAATAAATGCACATCGAAAAAAAATTCCGGCCCTCCTCGGCGCGTCAGGGAAACGTTCCGGTGCTTTTTTTCATTCTTTTTCGAAGCGCAAAACGATCGACGTCTGATTGAAAAAAATTTCCTCCCGATCCCCGGTGCTGTGAAAAAATTGACCTCACTAACCGACGGCCATTTGGCGCACGAACGGGTTAAACGTTCGTTCGAATTTTAGGGTTTTCGCTTAGAAAATCTTCATAGGACCTTTTCGTGGGTTTTCGAAACCTTACCTGCTGCGCACAGAAGGTGGTTCTGGTTTCTTAGTTAGGGGAGTGGAAATTATTGTAAATATTAACGTTTTCTTCCGGGAGAGGGTTGCATTGGATGTCAGAAAATTATTTTATTTAAAATTATTAAATTTTCAGAGGACTTCAAGAAGTTTGGGTAGGGTTGAAAATGAAGAGAGGCTTTACTAGATTTTACTAAATACTTCTACAAATAATTAATAAAACTATTCATATAGTTTTTCCGGACAACCATTTTCATATATGAATATATTAGACAATTTCCAAATTGTTTATACAGAAAATTTAATCAGTTAATCTACATATTACCGTGACCGTGTATAAATAATTAACAATTGATACAATAAAGGTTAATTATTTTACAAAGTTACACAAATTATTGCAACATTAGTTTTATAATATTGAAGATATATTGAGTCGCAAATAATTTCTCTTTCCAAGAACAATTTGTAATAAAGCATTTGCAAACAATAGCAAATATATAATTAATTAAAATATAATTGCTATCTGTGAGGATAAATAAAATTGTGTCACTAAAATTAGGTACAATTCAGCTAATTAGTTTTCGTTTAAAAGAACGTTGCAATAAATTATTAATGTACTGGAACGAAATTGGTTCGTAATCTGCGTTCAAGTATTAGGACATTGTTTCAGGTATCAAGTATAATAATGCTTTCGCCGAATTTCCTATACAATGGTAAACCGGACGGTTAAGGGTTGTATTACCCCGGTGATCATTGCCTTAACCTGGATATTTGTGAAAGGGTTTCGCCTTCGGCGAACGGATCGTTCAAAAGAAAAGGGTTGAGGGCGCGTGGCGAAATCTTCGGTGGAATGATTATGTGCAATAATGGAGGCAGTTATACCCTTTACTGCATATTTCTTGCGTCGGACTATCCACTGACATTATTTGTGGTCGACCGACACAACGTGCAATTAAACTCGCAGTAACATTAAGAATCAATAATTAATTAAAGTACCATTTATTCCAGTCTATACATTATGTAGATTCATATACATTTTTAAGAATATTCATGTACTTTCAACTACCCACATTTGCATAAATAAAATTTGAACAAATGAATCCTTTCATTATAAACTTTTATGTGCATAATGCCGATGCATATGAAAATAAATAAATAAAATTCAACATTATCAATGAGTAAATAAGTATAATCAATAGGGCGAATAAATGCAGTAAATATTGTCGAAGTAACTAAATAATTTTCTGGTAATACGACACTGGTTCGAGGGTGTATTAGGGTATTATTGTGAAGGACACAGCAGATTTCTCTCCATGGGACACGCCCAAATATTCCACAATGACCGAAAGCCGTAAAGGGTATGGTCGAGCGTACCCACCCCATCCATCAACTTTACGATCACCATTTGCAAATTTTCCCCTTTACAAAGGCTTAAGGCTCTTCCAAGGTCGACCGACTGCGTTTTACGATTTAACCCTAATTAAAGAGGTAACCGACCGTGGCCTCCGTTACTTCCAGTAAGGGAAATATTTCCTAGGATGCCTGTTGCCATTGGTGTCCGAATGCCAAGTGACATTTCGGAACCCTGTCAATGCTTATTGAAGCGTGGCACTAAATAATCTAGTCGTAACATCGTAACTCCGCCTTCAAACGAAATACGCAACCGAAAATCTCTTTGTCGAATGACTAATGACTCCGAAACACGGTTATAATTCTCTGGGAAAATTTAACATTGCCCGGCAACGGAAATTAACGAACATTCCAGCGAAATTCATAATTCTCGCTTTTCTCTTAAATCTCGATTTCCGAGCTAATAGGATTTCAGTCACATTGCCGGTATTCCGGGAAATGTTACGAACAAATACATAATTCCTCGACGAAAAAGACATAAATATTGATGGTACAGCACAGCCAGGTTGTCGTAAAAAATTCCTGAAGATTATTCGAGACAGGTAAAGGTCCTCGAACAACACGTTCAACATCACGACGGCACTTTGAACACTTTCGGCTCGGGAAGATTTGGCCACCATAAAGCCGCTCGTTTGGCTCGTGGATGAGAATAAAATGAAGGGAGCTTACCGAAGGGTAGATCCGGCTGTCTCTATGGTATAGGGGTAACCTGGCAGTCCAGGAATATAGTTGGAAACCACAGATTTTTTCCTTACTACCATATATTTTCCTGCGCCCCCTTCTCAAGGGGTTGCTGGGCCCGAGGTTCCGGTAATAAACCCATAAAAAATCCCTGTCCTGGGAAGGGTCAAGCCCGTAAGGATTGTAAAAGGGGTTGGAGGCATGCTGAAAGAGAAAATCCGTGAAGCTTAAAAATCGCGAAGATGTTGTAAACCTTTCGGGGACCCAGGAAACTTTTTTAACTGAGCTTTTCTTCCCTCTTACTCGTTCTCTAACGTCTCGCGATCATAAAACGTTCGACGAGAGGTAAAACGATCGAGGGACACCTTTTTTTACGGGGACTTCTGCTTCTTTAGGCATCTGGCAGACGCGTCTTGGAGTCTTCCAACATAGTCACGGGGTTGTAAAAGGGTTACGATATCTGTTTTTACTCTTTCATCAACAATCGCAGCTTAGCTCGTGGTGGCAGGGTTAAAAAGGATTGTCGAGGTTGCAATTTCCGGCGTTGACGGAACCCTTTTATTGGTGATCAGCGATCCTTTCTGCTTAACCCGCTCGAATACACCGTTTTTGTGGCGTGCTGTATTTTTCAAGGGGTTACCCCCAGGGTATGTCCAACCCCTTCTAAAAGCAAAAGGACCCAGGCACGCGACGGCACGCGTCTACGGACATTAGCCCCTAGATGGGAAATAAAGTTTCAGGTGTTTGGAAACCCTCAGTAACACTAAAACAATGGTCATAGGACATTGTTTTGTGCGTTGGGAATTCAGGTCAGATTTCTAGATTGTTGGAATGGGGAGCAAGCAGTGTAACCACTGTTCTGGATTCCTTTAGGGATTTTATTACTCTTGTGGACTCTGTTTCGGCAGGTTAATGGCGGCATTTCAGTGGACAATTTTTGTAACTGGGTTTATGATTTTATTGATATATTTAGTGGGATATATTTCATCACAATTCTACATACAATAGTATTAAGGCATTGTTTGAGTGTTTATTTGAAACTATAAATAGTATTTGGCGATATTTACATAGAATATTGATAGGACGGTATAATATGGAATAAAACACTGTTTTGTGAACATTACGAAAAATGTTAAATAGCTGGACAACGATTAGAGTATTCTTTAATACTTCAAATGACGAAGACTGCAACAAAATGTTGTTGAAATTTGTTAATTTCAAACATTTCCTCGCAATTTAGAAATGTGTAAATGGAAATGGCATTTCCAAACCGGAGAAGGGAACTTAATTGCTTTTCCGTCCAGAACCTTTCGCAAACGGTACAGAAAACGCAACCATGGTTCTTCACCGAGAGAATTGATTCTATTTCCGCCGGTTGATAGATTTTCTTATATCTCATACAAAGAATATAATGGAAACGCGCAAGTTTGCTTTCGAAAGCACTCTTCGAAAATTGCTGGAGAAGAAAGCATTTTGCGATGATTGAGCAGTGCTGCCCGGTTAAATCGTTCGCCGCCATTACCATTCGTCAATCGGTTCGTGGATTTGTCGATTCCCTCGAACAATTCGAAAGTGTTCGACAAAGGAGCTCTGCAACAGCGAGGTTTTTCGGGTTTGCAGGCGGTCTTTTATCCGAGTGAAATTTATCGAAAGAGAATTACCGGTGCCCCGGTGTTCGCGTCATTAAATCGTCATTATCCCTGCGTAGAATTTTTCCATGAAACGTTGCGGCACAGCGAGATACACATTTTTTCCGCAGCATCGATTGTAAAATTCGCGAGAGCCATTTCATTTTTACAGTCCCATTCGAGCGAAAAACGCGGCCCGGAATTTCAGCGCGATACACACTTTCACGGTGAGGTTACACGGAAATTTTTTCGTGTGTCAGTGGTTCGCTCTCTTTTTTTCGTTTGCTTTATTTTAACGGACACGCGAACAAAAGTGTTTTAAAATATTATCCTCGTTCCGGTGCGTAAATGGGACTTTAGAGACTGACATAAATATAAATGCTCGCGATTCGCGAGCGCGCGACGCGACAATTTATTTCTCGTTTCGATTAAATATTAATTGTCGTCGGTGTTTAGCGTGCCGGCAAAATCGAGCGGCGAAATCTCTGCTGGAATCGTGGGGAAATTGCTATGTGCGTGATGTGTTTATAGTTCGCGCAACAAACTTGATAGTATATTTTGAGGAAATTTAAATGTTAGGTAGACTGCCGGTCTCCTTAGAAAAATAAACATAAATTATACGAATTGTCGGATATACAGTGGATCTAAAGATATTAAAACTGTGACAATTTCTTTTAAGGACGAAGTTCAATAATAAATGTAATTGGAACCTGTATTTTCATCATTTATTATTTTCTGCTCGAAAATGGTACAAATTAAATCGTCTATAAAAACGTTAAAAAATTTTAACACTATTTTAAATCTGCAGTTTATGTCACATTAACATAGAGTAAGGAAGTTCAGAAAGCACAGTTTGAAGACCAGTGGACCACATACCAGTATAAAACGGGACTATTCGACCACAAAATAACACAACAATTTCGATCACAAAGGATAACTGCACATTAGTGTAACAGTGTCTCAGCATGAAACGTGCTGATTACACGGCAAATCATCGGTGCAGCTCTCACAACAGTGAATTCCTCTTTGGGCAAGCCTCTATTAGCCGGAGGCTGTTCCAGAGCGTTATCTCGGCCCGGTTCCGCCAAAGTCGCTTTTCGAAAATCAGGGATCACGCGAACAAGAAGAGGATGAGACAAGGGGACACTGTTGTCCTGTGTGTCGGCGATTTTCGGAGGATGTTGTCCAAGCAGAAGAGGAACCACGGGAATATTCCGAGCATGCCGCAGGAGTATCACGTTGCGCCTCACGTCCGAACGAGTTTGCTCACCGCGTGGTCCGGTCTTGGGTCGGCCCGGATTTTTCCCCTCTCGCTGGTGCAGCCTGCTCAATTTGCACTTCATTTGCTTCAGATCGGGTTGCTCTCTTTTTTGGCACGCGCACTGCTGCGCGTTGCATGCAACGACGACGACGGGCCCGCTCACGAGGGTCGCATCACCCAGGGATCTCCCACGAGATCGCGGTCCGGATTCTTTCACAATCGGATAACCGCTTGCGATGCCTGTCCAACGTGATCAACCTCACCGGCACCGTCGACAACCATAATAAAAGAAACTGGACGTCGTAGCCTTGATTTGATAGCTGCGCCATGTGCCAGCGACTTGCTCAGCGTGCTGCGACTAGGATTGCGACGCGCACAGAATCTTCACGGCGAGCCCTCAGACTTGAATCTAAAATTCGGCGACGATTCTTCGCTTTGAAATTTTTATTTGCGTTTTCTCTCCAGTTTCTATCGTTTCTGTCATTGGCAGACTGTTGCGATTAGACGGCGGATCGATATGCGAAATAAAAATTGTCTGCAGCGATTGCAAGAATTAAAAACTGAATTGAATGTTATTCCAACTCTTAATGATTTGAATAGAGAAGTCATACAGGGTGGGCTATTTATCTGAAGACCTGGAAATATCTCGAGAACTACTTTCCTATAAATGCATACAGATCCGGAGTCTAGATGTGATTGTATTGAGCTTCACTCTTTTAAGGCAATTTTCAGCTTGTTCGATTAAGTGATATTAATTGAAGATATGTGTTAGAATAGTACAGTTTCATGGTTCAATAAATTTTTTAAATCTTACCTGGTAAATGGCGAAAATATTCTGCCAATGTATTTCTTATGACCGTAAGAAGATATATATATACTTTTTAACGAATTGTTCATAGATATTTCGTCTACCATAGTTATTGCAGGTTGCGTAGGTTCAACGTGAATTCCACAAGAAACATAACGAGATTTACGGTGGATTTAATCAGATATATACCCCATGGGAACCGCAGGATCGTAGATTTCTTTCAATAGTCTGTAGCTACGGTGTATCCGTCCGTGTTTTCGGATATTTCTCAATTTAGGCGGTTCGGGTGTACGTCATTCAATTAATCATCGAAACATATTTTTATTAAGGAACTTGTGTGGGCGTCCGTCGTGACGTCTGCGTAGCTCGGTTCCCATGGAACGAGTCCGTTGTCAGTGTGACTGTGATTATGTATGGAAATCCGAGCTACACAGGGATACCCCATACGTCATGGAAAGGAGCCCACACTTTCTAGACACACTTGGAAACGCGTATATAGTGACGTACACAATCTCTCTCTTTTTTTATGTAAAGAGAGATCGATAATAGAATGTTTGTCGATATTTACAGCTCGAAAAAAAAGAGTAATGACAGTGAAAAGAGTGACGAGGTTCTTTTTCAATGTGAATCGATAGTGTGGAGCATTATTAGACTGAACTATGCGTTCATGGGGTGCGCGTTGCTGGACTTAGTACCTCATCTTATCGGAGCAATTGTTTCAATAATATTTCAGTGATTATCCAACCACTTAACTGCTAATGGTTACTTTAACTCTAGGAAAATCCTAGACAATAATGTTGTATTTTCTAAAGGGTAGAATTCCTAAGGCTATTTAAAATAAGTTTTTCCTTCAGGAAACTTTTCTCTGTGGCTTCGTTAACGAGTTATTCACGAAACGCACATTCATTGAAAAACTACCACTGATTGGTCCGTGTTTTTTCATTAATAACTCCTGAATTAAACAGCGGAGAACATTTTCGTAAAGGAAAAAGTTATTGCATCATTTTTGCAAATTTTCACCGACATCATTTCATCGACTCCAGATTTGACTAACAAATACTTTGGCCGACAACGAATCTAAAATCGTTGTCGGTAAAATTCGTGTCGGTGAAATTTGAATTTGATGAAATTTGTGTCGGTGATTTCCATTGGACCCTTTGGGACAGCGTGTAGTTCGAATAGATAATCGCGACCAATTTATTTCAATAAGATTTTAGTAATTGTCTAACCACTCAAGTCCGGACAAGTGAAGAAAATCCTGGACAAAGTGGTTGGAACAAATGATCGCGGAATGCAAACCGAGTTTGATAGTATCTCCCGGCGTGTGCTAAGCCGAGATGCACGAACGGCGTCGATTACACCGCGTGGGCGCAAATTACAAGCGGAGATACATCCAATGAAAGGACGTCGATTATTCCCAGCACGGGAATTTCGCAATCCTCTCGGCTATTCTTTTTTGTTTCTTCTTTTTTTCTTTTCGCTTGTAATAGTTCCACAGCTGGATGAGGACGCAATCGGCCATCCGAACGTGACATTTCGACGGATCGGTGTGCCTAGGAACACCATCAGGTGAAAAAGCCAGTTCATCGTCGGAAAATAAATGATCTCCGAGACGATCTCTGCTAATTGAACGATACGCGCGCGGACCGACAGTCGAATCCTTTATCCTTTGTCGATCCTCCAGCGTGCCGTGCAAAAGGTGAGATATCGAAATGCCACGCAACAAGAGTAATACGTTACGGATCACAATAGACACGAAGTGTCTTGGATCAAAACTGAAATATCGCCGGCCTGTTCCTCGAATTCCTCAGGTGTTTGAGTGATCTTTCCCTGTTGGGAGTCAGTCGAAGACATTTAACCCGGTGGAATTATCTCTCGAGTGAATATTTTATGTATTTGATGCGTTTGCACTTGCGCAAGCATTCGGAGAGCGGATTCGCAAAGACAATGATTTTGTTAGATATATTTCTTCTCGATCATAATTGGACAACGGATATTATGTATTTCTGACAAGAATTAGTGAGTGTAATTTAATACAGTGGAAACGCTAGAATAATTTATCAATACCGTTATATTATTTTCAACCTATCAAACATATTAAATCAATTAGAACAAATCAGTCAGAGCATTTTTAATTTTCATAAAGATCTGCTGTTTCCTTTCTCAGCATATTTCTTATTTTTATTAAATAAGCAAGTGGCTCCTTTTGACACATTTATATTTCTAACTAATTTATTAGAAGCCAATATCTTTTTATTCTATACAAATAATAAATAGAAACGTCAATGAAAAGAGGCGAACTCCAACCTTCTAACTGTGTGTTTTCTAACTCTAAATTATAATAAATTAAGATAATTAATCTCATAATTCCTAGTGAAAAGGTTAATATATGTCCAATAAAAATTGTCGATTAAATGTCTTTGTTCTATAACATGTTATTCTGAAAATTTAAATAAACCCAGTCGAGTCCAGATATTAAAGGCCTGTTAATTATTTTCGATTTTATTAAGTGTTGCCCACTAAAAATTTAATTTCTTTGAATTTATCTTTTGAATTACAAATTAATGTTAAGTTAAGCTAAGAAGCGCATTAAGTCATTATGTAATACGCTACTGGATTTATGTATTAAATATGCTATATAAACAATATCTGGTTTAAAGCATTCAATAAAAAATAATAAACAGTCGAGTTGGTAGTTTTCGTGCTCGGTACCGTTTCTCGACGAAAATGAAATGCATACCCACTTGCAAAGCTGCTGAGACATCGGGACGTTGAAAACAAGGAAGGAGAGGGAGAGTCAGACGGAGAGAGAGGGAGGAAGGATGGACGAGAGTGAAAATGACAGAGAGACGATTCTGTGCAATAAGAAACGCGGTCGGTCGCGTGACACGGGCTCCCTGGTTATTGTTTGAGCGACACGGTCGAGTATTCCCCTGCAGTAAAAGTAATTCGCACGTCCTGCTATAAAGCGAACGGCGCAGACAATAAACTGTTTACAGAATTAATTTTACTACTTGAATAACGACCGGCAACAAGCGTTACCGTGGCCAGGTAGAAAAAGAAAGTCCCATCCGGCATGTCCCTCGCCCCTCAAGCCGGCACGTTTCATAATTCGCGCGCACAGTAGACACGTGTACCCTGTACAAAGTCTTACCTGAGAATTTTCCTATTGCCTTCGAACTTGAGAAGGTCCGAGATAACTTCATTTTTATTATACTTTTATTCTAAAGATTTTATACATCTATAATAAAAATGAGTGGATATAATGTGACACCCTTAACAGTCAAGGGGTGACTCAGACAGCGACCACTAAAAATTGCTGTACCATTTTACTCACAATATTTGCTTTTCTTTTTATTTGTCAATCATACGTTTAAACAAAGTTGATGTTTTTGGCACACCGGTTCGATCAATTAATTGAAAGCAATTTTGCAATATAGTAATTTCGACGTTTCGGTCGTTGTTAAGACCATTTTCAAGAAAATAATGATTGCGTTTGTGAATTATTGAAACAACACAAAAAGTAATATTTTTTGTTGATGAGAATATGCTAAAAACAATTTTTGAACAAAGACCGAAACGTCGAAATTAATATATTGCAAAATTGCTTTCAATTAATTGATCGAACCGGTGCGCCAAATACATTTATAAATATAATAACAATTACCCAAGGTGAGTTCGATTTAGCTACGAAAACAAACTGTTTCGAAGTTTTACCCTGCAAGTGCGTCGCGTTACAGGTAACACTGCATATTAAGATACGTATTCCAAGCGTTATTCGATTTTTTAATATCTAGTACAATAAACAAATTAGTCTAGAATATATAAACGACCGAATGGAGGCAGATCGAGTGTTGATAATTCTCAGAGGAAAAACGTCAGAGAAAAGTGATTTCGATTCGGCTGGCAATTCTGACTGCGCCACAATACAAACGCCAAGGACGTGGGTACCCAGTCGAATACCTGCATTTCTCTCAAGTCCCCGGTTACCTAAGCACGTTCAATAAATTACGAGTATCTCTTCTGCATGATCGTCTCCGTCAGAGACGTAACCCGGTTAGCAGGTCCCACGGCAGCGTAAGCGCAGTGGCCCGGTAGGTGTCCAAATAGAAGGTACTAAAATAAATCATCCGAGGAAAGCGTCTGGTATCGTTCGTACAGATTCCGTGTAGCTGTCGGACGGTTCCAAAGGGAAAGATGGTGGTTGTCCCCTATCCGAACCTCCCTTTCAGATAAATTCAAATCCCGACGCGGCGGCTAGCGTCTCCCACGAATTAAAGAACGACCAGAACGTGTGTCCGTTCTGGAAATCCTCCTGCGGGCTCGCGCGGCGAAGAGGCACTAGACGTTCTTTCAGGCCCGGGGGCTGAATAAAATTATTATGATAAGACCTCGATTAATTTCAGCCTGGTGGAACTCCGGTAGTCGTCGGTCCCGGAGTAAGCCAGGCAAGCCTCTTTGAATAGGCTTTCAAAGTCCAGGGGGGATACTTGTATCCCTCCCCGCCTCGCGTCCCCCTTTCTAAAAAGGAACGAGATCCTTGAATCGTGAGCCGGCCTCGAGAGGAGAGCCAGAATCGACGGTCATTAATATTGTCGGATTAAACGGCCGCGCGCATTAATCCGGCAAACGAAGACGAAATCCTATTTCACGTCTGCGAGGCGTCGGGACGCTGCGATGCGTCGCGCGACTCGATGCTGCTGCTTCTTCTTGTTTCGGTATGCCGGTTTCATTAGAGTGCCTCGTGACCGAGAAAACGATCAACAGGAAGCAGAAGGCCGGAGACGAATGGGGTGAGAATGAATGGCGAGCAACCTTCTATCAAAGGGCTTAATTATTTTTGAATAATCGTTAATCATTCTTTCCTGCGACGCTTGCTACCGCCGTCCTTAATGGCTTCGGAGATCCGACATTTTCTCGGGATTGTTTAATTACCGGTGGATTTTTATTGCACAGCAAACACTGTCTGCGCTTGTTTCAAAATTAAGCTATCTGCACATTTATTTCTTTTCATCGTGTTTTCAACTTTTACAATAGCAATTATTTTTATCATCTTAGTTAAACAGTTCTTCTGTTAACCCGGACGTAATAACTATATCGTTGAAATTGTTTCGAGAAGGGCTGCAACCCCTTCGAAAACCCAATTCAAAAATATATGGCTGTAAGAACCTCCACCTGAAGAAAAAGTTAGGTATACCATGTAACGGGTCCTTCGAAGACAAACCATTTTTATCCGACTCACTCGTCCAAAAAAAGTGTTATTCAGGTGGCTTGTCTTAGATGACTCGGGTTCCATGGAAATCACCGACACACATTTCCCCGACACGGTTTTCCCCGACTCCAGACTTGACCGACAACGCTTTTAACTGACAACGATTTTAGATTCGTCGTCGGTCAAAATCGTTGTCGGTTAAAGTAGTCGGTGATTTCCATGGGACCCAATGGCTCACTCTGTGTAATGCTGAACGATGGCCCGTCGAATTTTGTGTATTTAACAGTAAAATCTGAGTGATCCGATATGTTACAACGGGTTTCGTATAATCGCTGACGTAACGTTCCCGTCGAACAGCTGCGAAATAATCGTGCTTGTGTGTTCGAGACTTGATCATTCCCCATACCGCCTCCGGAGGAACCCGAAGACATGAGTTCTCTCTCTGCTATTCTTTCCACGATCGTGCGATTTACCAGAAGCGTATCGCGGAAACGCGTTTCTTCCTCGTAAATACTTTGTGTACACGAGTATACGCGAGGTATTCCACGCAACGATCGTCAAAGCACAATATCCAAGCAACACTCGGAGACATTACACGCGTTTCACACGCTTCGCGTTCGCGACGCGACGACCAAAAACGGCCGGGCTGCTTACGGAAACAGAGACGCCGGGAACTTGTCTTCTGATGCAGTGTTTCTCAACTGTACACGATTCGAAAGCTCACAGTCTAAGCCTTGTACATTCATCTGAAAGCTTTATTTTAAGAAACAATGAATATTTATGAATGTGTAATCACTAGATTGTGGATTTGATGCACTTATGATGAAAATGAGCAATTTAAATAGCGCTCGAGTAATGTTTTTTTTTATTAATACCATCTTAAGCTATTATTGGCCCATAGATACGTGTTACACTATTACAGATTTATCTCGCTATTCTTACAGAAAAAAACGCTAGAGTGATGTCATAGTAACAACGAAGAAGCTTTTTCCTCAACCCAATATATTGGAGTTGTTCTCATTATACATAGCTCATTACTCCCCAATCAACAAGGACATTTTTAATTGGCTGAACAATTAAAAAACTGGGACGCTACTTCAGATTAGGTTCAGATAGTGGTCTGTATCCCTAATGATCTTATTGGGCTGTTTAACTATCTTCAACATGATCTTTGTTATAACTTTAGGTTCGTTGAAGAGTATTTTCTGTCTTCTGGCGTTTGCAACAGTTGATTGAATTAATGAATTAAGGTAATTTCCGCAAAAACCAAAAATCTGAAAATGAATATATTAACGTACAATATACACGAAAAGCTTCGGAGGGGGAGGGGGAGCAATTGTAAAGTTCAATTAAGTTTGATAATGTATTATCTTCTGTGGTTTGTATCTCGACAATGAATGCGTTAAGTTTTGTCCAGCTACATCCTATTGTGAATAGTGATGAAGGGATCTATGTGATCGATGGAGTTGGGAGACGCTGTGTGTCGTTCCACCCCACGGAAGTAGAAGTCGATGGCGTCGGACGATGGAGAGAGGGTGGCGCGCGTCGGGACACACATACGTATCTAATCGACGGGGCGTTATGTAAATTTTATTGCGCCGCTTTACAGTATGCCGGAACAGGAGAATATATCTCGGCGTGGAAAACGCGGCGTGGCCGAGAGTTACGGTCGTGGCGCGATCGGTTACAGGTGTGCCCGATTGCCATGTGCCCGGGCTCCGAATGGA
Source organism: Lasioglossum zephyrum (assembly GCA_028455615.1). Classification (NCBI taxonomy): domain Eukaryota; kingdom Metazoa; phylum Arthropoda; class Insecta; order Hymenoptera; family Halictidae; genus Lasioglossum; species Lasioglossum zephyrum. The sequence goes on along the minus strand of CM052330.1, from coordinate 11,969,422 downwards.
AATTGATCGATTATGCTAACGTGCCGCGTGGACGCAACCGGCGAGAAAATAAAAGAGGAAAGTCGAGGAGATTAGAGGCCCGGTTAAGCCACAGTGGTAAACCAAATCGAGCCTCCGTGAATATTTCACCGCGATCCAGCGTGGGAGATGGAAAAAGGACTTTCCATGGGGAACGATAAGGAAACTTTATTGGCCACGAACGCTACGACCGCGCCGGTGGGGAAAACGAACTTTTACAGGCACGATGAGAATTGAGATTCAACCTGCTTTCGAACCCATTCTGCCATTTTCTCTCATTTAAATTGGACTCGTTTTCGGAACGACTTTTTTAGAAGCCTTTATTTTATTTCTTATTTGAAGGGTATTGATCGGCTACGGGAACTGAATAATTTCAGTTCTGTGTGCTTGAAGCAGCTGAGATTCAACAATTTAATAGATTTATGAATTTTATTGTTTGACCCAATTTCTGTTTTAAATTATATTATTTTAGGGTTGATTTAGAATTACTTTCTTGTATTTTACAATTTTTATTTTTGTTAGCAAATAATTTAACAGCATTTGTTTAATAAGAGACACTTGATGTTCAAACTGATTAGATAATTATAATTTTCTTTTCATGAAAAGACATTAATAGGCACTCTTTAAGTATTCCGAAATATTTAAAGTGAATTTTCTAAAAACTACGATTTTTGATAGTATTGATGTCTATTAATATACATAATATTTCTACAATTTTTACATTAGCCCTATTCATATTTACGTAATAAATGGGCGTGACAAAGACAGACGGAAATAGATAGTGCAAAAATTGAACAAATACAAGTTTTAATATTATGTACGTTACATGTATGTTGTAACAAAATCGCTGCAGTAATGCATTGTAGACTAACGTTAATACAAGTTCGTTTTATTGCACGTCTGAGAAACTGAACGCGGAATAGTACCTTTTATTCCAACAATTCTATTACTGCCATTGTGTATCTTCTATGGAGCACCTTAGAAAGTAGACATTAGTTCTATCTACGGTCCTCTCGTCGAGCAATCTGCACGAAATGAAAGTCAATGGTCGTGATTCAGTACGCGGAGCACAATATCCAATTAGGCCGAATAGATTCTAATTTGACCCGATTGAGGCAGAGCCGCGCAATCTTTCTGTCGGCGGTGATTGAAGTTGCGACTTAGGTCGTGCAGACAGTAGCCGATTATTCTATACTGAGTTCCCTTGAGGTTTAAACGGCCCAACTATGATTCAGTCCTGAAGCTATTCATCAATCTCTGTTTTACTCATCGTTCACATTCCCTAAAAATATCTTACAAAATAATGACTCTGAATCATCGAAACCATACACGGGGATTATAAACGGTTACATTTCATCACCATGAATCCTCAGGGTTTAATAGAGTTTTCAACTTTCTCAGAGAGGAAGTTAGTAGACTCAATTCAGCGAGCTTTACTTAGTGAAAATTTATTTTAGAACGACTTTTTAGATTGGTTGCAATATTCTAAGATAAATAATAATGCAAAATTTTTTATTTATTAAATTTGATATTATAAAGTATTATGTAGAAATAGAAATTAAATATTCGTTGTTTTAAGACCTGATACAATTATTATTTAAAAGAATACATGTACCAATGTTGAAATATGTATTGTTGTAAGGTTTATTTTAAATATTCCTATTGCCTTCGAACTTCAAAATCGTTTGATGATTATCAAACCTCCAATTCCCAGTCTTGTAGAAACGTCATTTTTATGCTTTTATTTTAAAGATTTTATACATCTATGATAAAAATGGGTGGATATAATGCGACACCCTTAGCAGTCAAGGAGTGACTCAGACAGTGACCACTAAAATTGCTGTACCATTACTCACAATATTGTTTACATTTTTAAAAATTATCCAAGGCGACCTCGATTTAGCTACGAAAACAAACTGTTTTGAAATTATTTTTTTTTAGAAATACTTCTAGGAAAATGGCTTGCACTTGCCACGCCCTTCTAATTTAAGATATCCACCTGAATTTTTCAACAAATACTATATCAACATCACTAAATAAGACGCCTCATTTTTTTTTGAATCAACACAATTTTTCATACGGCAAAAATGATTAAATTTCTCTGGCACTTCAACCGTTCATTGTACCTCTTATAAAGCGAAGAACATCCGAAGTTTCCCATCGTCTTGCCACTGCATCCAATTGCAGCATCCCCACGCGTCTCCTCGTAACAGTTTCCTTCCAGTCAATTAGCATCTCCGTCAACGTTTGTCCGACCACCCCTCGCGCCAATATTTACTCGGTAGAATAAACAACCCCCGGCCGGTATCTGCCTTGTGCTTTTTTCGCCGACCCTTTTCCCCCCGAATTACCATATTATTTCTATTAGACAGCTCGCTACCCACAATTAACGCGGACGTATCACGAAATTAACGAACCGAAACCACAGGCTCCGGGACCCCTTTTTTCCTATCGCGGACTCCGAATTGAAACCTGTTCGCTTTCCGACGCGACGGGGTGAGAATCAGTCCCCTGTTCTCGTGGACGGAAAAAAAGCTTCGGGAGAAAAGAGAGGAAGAGAACGAGCCACTCGTATGTTGTCCGGAGGGCTCGACAAAACGTCGGTGGACTTCTTACGAAAAAGTTTTTTGCCGGCCTCACGGGGGAAGCTTCCGCTAATTAATGCGCGAGCGCTGGCGAACGGGCCCCGCCGTAGATAATTGGAATTATGTGAAAAAGGTTCTCGTAAGGATGCTGCCGAAGGGAGGGAGACGACCGGGAGGAAGAAAGGAAGATACACTAGAAGGGACCCCGTTGTCGTCACGTGACTGATGTAATTGACGATCGCGAACGGCCCGTCCGCCCGGCGGCGTAATTGAATTCACGGGCTACCAGCCTTTTTTTCTGGAATATCTTCCGCGAGAGAGACCGTTGGGCGAATTCGAAGGGCAAGGGATAATGAGAAACCTGTGCGCCACTGCCGATCCTTCGACGCGAGGGAAACCTTGCCATTCGCGTGATTAATTAACGACTCCCGGGTGACGCGCCATTTGTAACCCGCGGCCCGATCGGATCGCTGATTGGTAGGCGGTTAGCGATACCTCTTTTTTTGCTGAACACGTTGGAAAAATTACTTTGTACTTGATTCGTGGAAAAAGTTCGTCGAGCTGCTTTAAGGGATGTGAGCGATGGTACTTTAGTGGGAAATTCGGGAGGGAGAACTATACTTTGGTCTTTCAATTCAGTTTTAATCGATTTCTTTTCTTATAGATTGAACAATGAAGAGGAAAGTTGAATGAAAAGGGTAGTTTTATTTAAAATGAACTTATGTAGTTGAACAATATTAGTAGATTGTCAATATCAAACAATAATTAATTAATAATTGAAAACAATAATTGTGTAGAAAAATGATCGAACCTTGCGCCGAGAATAAAATTCATAATATCTTTCAGATAAATTACGATCGATAAACTAATTAATTAAGTAATTAAGCAGTTCCCATTACAATATTATTTAACGAAAAAATAATACACCTCCATTGATTTGGGAATTACATGTGTCTCGATGTATTTTGCCATTTTTCACTGGCCTCAATTACAAATGAAATTGTTAAAAAAAATATTTTAAAATGAATACATTACAGGAGAAATCTTCAAAACAAGGAAAGCATCGTTTACCACGAGAATAATTCGTTCAGTGAACAAGTTTCATGCTCCAAACTGCACGAAAATTTATTCGAGACGCTTTACGCGAGAATTTATAAGATCTCGAGAGCTTTCACTGAAAATATGCTCACGAGATGTGCTTTATTAGATTCGGTTTTCAATTAGGAATACTTTAAGACAATATAAACGTCGTCGACGGGGCAATTTATAAATGGCGTAACTCAATCGTTCAACATCGAAGTAACCGTAAAACATCATTACCTTGATCTTCGTCGCCTCACCGATACGTTCAACACCGTGGCAAAAAGAAATCGATTTTAATAACGACGCAAGAAGGCACAGAAGAAAATCGATCGAGAACACGATATTACCATAAATTAATCTGAACAGGCAGCTCTGTTGAAAAAAATGATTATCGTAAATTGATTTCAACGGTCAGACTCCGACCGTTGCAACAAACAAAAAAAGGGTTGATCCCACAATCACCGAACGGCTATACCGGAGGAAACGGCGTGTAATAACAAAATGTCCGGCGATAATCAAATTTTATGGCTGCGGCATGTAAACCTCGAAAATTGCGCACCGTTTCACCGATTCTCCTTATATCTGTTCCATTTTTTAAAAAATTTCTTTTCCCATTTGTTTTTACTCAAGCCATGAAAACCTCTTAATTATTGGTGAACATTAGACTGCGAAATTTTCTGCCCCATTTGAACGGGACAAAAACGAAATGGAAACGTCTCTCTTCATTTAGTAACTTTTAATAGACTACACATAATATATCGATGGTCCTACATTTTTAAAAAAATTTCAAATGGCTTCTAATTTTTGGTGTTGAGTAGCTTCACATATTTCAAATGAATTTAAATAATTTTTGTTCCTGGCACAAATTCTCTTGGAACCTAAAAAAGACTCTCTAATAAGTTTAACCAGGAGTATCAGTTTTCACCTCTGATTCATCCCTTCAATCTAACCAATGTCTTTTAAACAAAAATCCCTATCAACTATTTTCCCAAGAATTACTTCCACAAGTTTTACAACAATCATGCACGACCATGTTTCCTTAGTCAGCAAGGTAACAATTAAATATACGGAAGGGCCAGTCTATGGACGGCAATTATCGCGCCCTTAACGTCAACCGCAAGAAATCGATCTCTTCGTCACCTGTCCCATCCCATTCCGTGCACCACCTACGATCAACGACAGGCTACTAACGAAACGATTATGCAGATTGCTGCAAGAGGGTTGGGCCCAGGTGACGGGTCATACATCGGGGACCGGTACACGTGGTGACACCGTAATTTGCATCCTTAAATCGTGTAATCTTCCCGTTTAAGCGTTTTTAACGATCGCCGCCCTCTCGAGTCGCGCGAATGGCCCACGAGGAAGGGCGTCCACTCGCTACTGGGTGGTCGGCATAAATTTCCTTTTTTCCACCCGCGAATTATGCTAATACGGGGAATTACCAAGTGTATAATTGATATTTATAACCAGAGAACCGCCGGCGTTTCGCAACAGAGGACGTCGACAGAGGGATGTTCCACGTGGGTCCCATAGAAATCACCGACACAAATTTCCCTGACTCGGTTTTCGCCGACGACTACTTTGACCGACAATGATTTTGACCGACGACGAGTCTAAAATCGTCGTCGGTCAAAATCGTTTTTGGCTAAAAGCGTTGTCGATCAAAGTAGTTGTCGATCAAATCTGGAGTCGGTAAAAACTGTTAAAGGATATGATTTCTAGTGGAATAAACCAATTTAGTGAAATAAGTAACTTTTAAAAAATAACTTTATTGTAAAACAGTTAATAAACAGTAAAATAACCCGTCCTGTTTGTCGATCCGGCTGCCGATTATATCGATTTCATATCCATCAAATGATAAAAAGTGTAATTTTCGAGTGAAAATAGTTCCGACTTCAAAAGGTTAAATCCAAAGCCATCCGGCTGAGGGTTAAAAAAATGCAACCCTCCACATCCAAGATGGAAATCAATGCAAATCAACGAAAGAGCCCTCAATAAAATATTATCCGACCACTTTTAATAACGCCAGAAGTCGTGGCTTAAACAATCCGGAACGAACGAAATTCGTAACTAAAAATCCGGGACGCGCGACTTCCAGCGTAATACAATAAGCCATTATTAAACCGGGTGCTTGGAAGCCGTGGCTGACAAAGACATTCTCGAACTGTTATCTCGATTGTCCTCCTATTATCAATCTCAGCGAGGCGGACTAAGTTCCCTGGGCGGATGCCTTCGTGTCTCGGCAGTATTCCTGTCCCGGTGTCCCGGCGGGGAAAAGAATGCTGGAACTTCAATTAAAAAGAAATACCAGAAATATCGTCGGTTCCTCTGACAGAAGTCGATCGATCGCGCGATCTCTACTAATCTCTATCGGAGGAATTCCAGGCATTGCGATTTCTGGAAGGGAAGGCACCCTTCTGCGGAGCAGGACATGTCTTCCTAGAAGCCTGAACTACCTGATGAGTGTAACCAATAATTTTAGAGTCAGGATTGGGTGTAATAGACACAATAAGGGTAGCAAACGCGTCTAATTGCTTATGGCTGCTTTAAAAGACTAACCAGCAATTGGGGTGTCAAGAAAGTTACCAATAGCGCCTAATCCAGACGATATAAAACCAAGGAAAAAGAAGTGTAAACTTAGAAAACTACCCTTAAGGATGGCTGACGTGTTGCAAGTGTTTCTGGGGGGTCTCATGGAAATCACGGACATAAATTTCCAAGACACGGAAATGGTCGGTTAAAGGCTTTGTCGACCAAAGTAGTTGTCGGTCAAACCTGGAGTCGGTGAAAATTGTGTCGGGGAAATTTGTGTCGGTGATTTCCTTGGAACTCGTTCCTGGGACCCTAAAAGAACTTCCCAATAAATGCACCCAGCAATTTCAGACTAGTCAGCAACCGTCGGCGACTCACGCGAATAATGTAGAATCGCGAAAAGGATGGGGCATGATGAGGAAACTGAATGAAATTTGCTGAAACTCTCCGGTCAGACGGTGTCAAGAGATAAAGCTGGTTCCCGACAACGACCCGTTGTCGCGGGTCATCCTCGCGAGGCCCTCGTTCTCCGTAGGGCTCCATTCGGCGTAGGGTTAGTAAGGTCACCGAGTGTGGGAACGGAGCTTGGCTCGATGACGACGATGACGCCACCGGCTCGATGACGTCAGTCCCAAGATAGGAGAAAAGAAACCGCGCGAAAGAGCTCGTAAATCGAAATGCCGGCATGTGAGTCAGCCTGTTCCGGTATACACGGCAATGAGTCGTTCCGTTCATTCTCGGGCGCCCTTCTAATTAGACCAGGCTGAAAATAAACACGAGTCGTTTGCTTTTAATTGCTCCGCTAGACGTTTGCGCGCGCTCGGGACCGGTCGGGTTCTCGCGCACGCTTGCGCACGAATGTCGTAGGAGGCACGGCGTTTAATTATGTTCCTCGGATCGCTCTCGTTTGTCCGTGTAACCACGGAACGGGACGGGGGAAAAAAGAAGCGAGTATCAATCTCGAGACCCCCGTTAATTAGCCCGTTGGACCGGCTGGCTGGGAACCGGTGGATTTCGGGTACTAGATGGCAGATGGGTGTCCCACGGAAGTTAACGGGCCGAGGAAACTTTGAACGAACGATCTGTATTAATATAGAAAATTGACGGACCCTTCGAAGCCGGGACCAATTGTGGTATTAACTGGTTTGTACAGTTTCTGTTGTTTTCGAGAAATTCGTAGACGTAAATAGATCCCTCGAGAAGCGACTCACGCATTATTTAACAGCAATATAAAAGTGTAGGGAGAAGTCATCTCCGAGCGGCGGAAATTCCATTGAATGTCACATCGCTAGTAATTTATTGATTTATTTGCGTTCTTCATATTTTGTAATATGCGATTTTTGATCATTCTGGTTCGACGTGTTGAAAAGTAAAGACGTGTTTGATCTCAGACGGAGATTTAAACGAGACAATTTTATTAATTGTATTTGTTATATTTGAAATTAAACGTTGAACTGTTGTGTTCACAGACCTGTTATTCTATTTACGACTTAAATCCTACAAAAGTTACAATCAATAAAGGCAGTATCTCGCAATTGACTGCGGAATCTCTATGCAAAAAAAACACATTTTCTAAATTCATTGCGAGAAACAGAAATTGAATACAAATGGATTTTGTCTTTCAACGATTACATAGTTTTCCATGCATAATTAATTTAAACTAGTCCTTAGAAAGACTAGTTACAGCTGTCCGGGGGTGGAAAATCCAAGTGACGGTCGTACGCGTGTTTCAAAGCCTGTAATTTAACGAAGCTGTCCAAAGTTCGTTGAATTTCACGTTCTCAAAGGTCCGACAATTTTCCGAATTTAAATTTCTCCGGTGCCAAAGGGCTACAAAGTCGGTGCAGCGCCATAGCCGTTGAAACGGTGCATCGCTTGCATGCATGGCTGCACAGTTGTTTAGGAAACAGACGGGGTGAGAGAGACATGCACATCGTCGCCGATGCAGCCGGCGCTAATTTAATATTCTCCTTCCTCAAAACGACAGCCGTGACAACGGGTCCGCGTCGAGTCACGACGCAGAAACAATTCTCTTCGCGGAGTAGGACAGAGCGGCACGCGGCGGATATCTGACACTTTCGCGCCATAGTCATCTCGTCATGCTTCTCTCCTTCGCCTCTCACATGGGAATAAAATGATTGTCGATCGACCGTAGGGAAAGGACGCTAAATTTTTGTCGATCACCGTCCCATAGAGATGTATTCCGCTGTAAATCACCGGCCGATTGGACGTTTTCAGAGAATTGGTACTTTCGGTCTGCAGAGTCGCTGCAGGATGGAAATTGACACTTCCGTGAGTCCGAGTTTCAGCCTTTATTGGCCATGGTCTGTATTTCAATCTACGTAGTATGCAAATGTCAGCAATCTCCATTGGAATTGTAAGGGAATAGAACAGGCACAGTAGTCAGAATTGTATTGTTATATATAAGGTCAGTAAATATTAACCCTTTGTATTCAAATTGTGACTCTAGTCGCCGGTAAATATTGCCATATCATTATTCAAAACAGTTTTATAATGTTTTTGTGTCTATTCTATAAATTGTAAAAAGCTCAACTGTTATATGAGAATACAGATTCAATTTGGTGTGCACAATGTGAAAATTATTACATAGAATAAAAATGATATGGCTTGAAAAAAATGTTTTGATTTTGGAATTGAAATAGCTTTGAGTTCAAAGGGTATTAGGTTAGAATCAAAATTAAAATTCAAAGATAAAATTCCCCTGCATTACATTCCCCCTATAGGGTCACGAATTTATTTCTGCAGTAGCCACAGTTTTATTGTTATACAAGTTCAATGAAATATTAACCGTATTGTATTAACTTGAAATTAAATTCAAAGTTCAAGGACAAAATATTTCCCCGCATTACATTCCCCTAGAGGGTGGCGAATTTATTTCTGCAATAGCCACAGTTTTATTGTTATACAAGTCAAATATATTAACCGTATTCTATTAACTTAGTATTAAACTCAATGTTCAAAGATAAAATATTTCCCTGCATTACACCTCCCCTAGACAGTGCCGAATTTATTTCTTCGGGTACTCTTACTCACGTAACATTTCCAGCCCGACAGTGTCGTTCCAAAAGTCGACTAACAACGGGGACACGATGATGGATATCGACAACACCTCGGGAACGAGCGTACATCGAGGACGCTCTTCAGCCCGGCTGTCGGGTGCGCATTTGTCAGACGAATGTTAATTTTACAAGACTACGCTGGGAGAAGATGGAACACGTGGATTCGATGCATACGGAATAAGAGAAGCGCCAACTTTCCTTTAGGAAAAGTGGAAAGGGAGACGATGGATTTCGGCAAGAGAAAAAGAATGAATTGTGCGAGCAAGAAAGGAGATAAACGTACTTCGACGGATAACAGGAGACAGAGAGCTTGATGGACAAGGGGGTTTCGGGATGAGGAGGTCATGGACAGCGTGAAAAAGAGAGAGGGAGGCGCACGAACGCCTATACACTGTCGCGAGCTCGTATTAACTTTAACGAGTGACGGCCCACGCGACGGTTCGACGGGTCGAAGGTCAACCAGACGTGAGAATCTTCGTGGATTCTTCATTTCCGTAGACCTTCGGGACCATGGGCACTGTCGGGTACCATCAGGAACCAGCTGGGACCAGCGGGGACCAGCGGGGACCATTGGGCACCGTGAAAGTGGAGATTCACGCCTTCCACATGGAGATATTTGTTATTCGTTAGAAATTAAAATTAGAAATTGAAGGCTCCGCTGGGTCTGCTATTGATATGGTGGGCGTATTGATTCGATGAGAAAGATCGATGGAAAGTTTAGCGTAACGGGGTCCACACGATTCGCTGTTTTATCACTTCGGGGAGATGTAACAGATGATAATCGGCTGCAGCGGTTGTGCAGAGAGAAAGGCGACTATTTGTGTCCCTATTCACGGGCTCGAGAATGGTACAGGTGATGAAAGTACCATTTTTCTTTGAAATGCCTCTCAGGTCATGAAGCCACACGTTCATTGAGAATATTTTTGGAATTAAACAAAATTCTTAACGTTAAAACCGAATCTTTTTCATTCTCGAATTTGTTGGGAGGAAATTCTGATTGATTACTCTTCTTTATACTATAGATCGACCGGAAGTGAACTTTGGAAGGTGACGCCGACCTCGCGGAACGTATAGATTCGCGTAATTAGTAATTGTTGCCGCGTCGGATGGCGCTGATGTCACCTCAACAGAATTAAACGAAATTGTCTTTTTGGTTTTGCAATACCCCGAGCAATTTTATTATCGGTCACTGGTAACAATGTACGTTCAACCAGTAAATCGAATTCTATTATTTACCAGTGTATCTACAATTTTTCACCCAACAACAGAAACAATAAAACGTTTCATTTCGAACACGATAAAACAGAAGACAGCACTGAAACACCCATTCTTTAGAGGCTATTAAAAAAATGTCTGAAGCTGTTCTTCTTGTTTCCCTAAGTATTTGTCGTGCTTGCCGCAGTCAAACGGCAACACCACCGCGCTGGTTAAGCACGCCCTAAAAATTCCGAATCAGATTAAAAGTACATCGAGGCACATTTTCCCCTATCCTAACCGAGGCTGAATCCTCGGAAGTGGCCGGACAGAATTAAAAATTCTCTTTTCAGCAGCTGGTGCCCGCAACGAAGAGAGAGAGAGAGGGAAATGCAGCGGGATGGTACTATCGCGAATATTTCAGCCGCCCCGGCATCCACTTGAATATTCCATAAAATCCAGAAGAGGCGAAAGACTCTTAAAAAGAACCATAAACCACGCGGCGGCTCGCCTCGATTCCGTAGGTCAAATACGCTCGTTAGGCACGGGGGGTTCGGCGGCTGCCATTTTGCTCTGGCGATACTCGCGGCCTCATAATTACTCGGTGCTCCGCGGTGCTCAAAGAGCACAGGGGCGGTCCGGGGGCGACTAAGAAGCCACTGATTGCAAAGCTGTATCTTGTTATCCGTGCTAACGAGCGCACACGTGCGCCTGGTTTCTTCGTTATCGTAAAACAAAAGGAATCGCCTTGAGTTCGCGCGCGCGCGCGTCCTCTTTCAGTGTCCGTCGCGCGGAACGGAAGCCTCTTCGATGGCTCTTCCTTTTCTCCTCTCTGTTTCAATTTTTACTTTCTTCTACCTGTTCTCTCTGTCTGCCCGATGATTACGCATATAAAAATGTAATTTCTCACGAGGCTGGAGCAACGTCGACGCGTGTGGTCGACGCGCGTGTGTGGCCGGACCCGAAATTTACGATTAAAAATCGACGACAACGGACGTTCGCCGGGGTCGTAAACCCCGATGGGTTCCAGCGTACGGGCTCCTTTACAAAGCGATCGATTTGTCATTACGAAACGTTTCCACAAAGATAACCGCGCGCACGCCGACGCCAAGCCGATTCCTCCTTATTTTCTCCTCGGGCTGGCCGCCATTGATTTACGGGAGACGGCCCGGCCCGTTTAGCGAGATTGTGTAAGGTTCTTAATCATCCGGACCCGGTAACCCTTTAACCGGGCTGAACAGACTTCCGGATCAACGTGTATGATTAGCCTGGTTTCTCCTTGATCCTGCCGACAAGGACCCGACTCGCAGCACACCGCCACGCTTCGTTTAGGATACGCGGTTTCTGCGTCTCGAGCATTTGTGAGACGATTTGGCGTTCGCTTGAATAGTGGATGTGGTATTGAAAGGGTTGTGTTACTGTTCCGGGAATTGGTGTATAAATTTTTGGTTACCTTATACCTGGAAAGTTGCACCAGATATCTTAATGAAACCCTTGTCTTGCAATTTAATCACAAGGTTTCAGATTGAAACAACCGATTTCATTTTTAGTCCAGTCGCCAGGTACTTTTACCTGGAAAGTATTCCGATCTTGATGAAATTTTGACACGTTATTTAAGGGTACGCTGGGGTGTCGAATCTGAGGGGTGTCGAAAATGACGATTTTTATTACCTTGTTTTGACTTTTCGCCTGTTACTCATAAACTAGGGGTCATAAGAACGTTTGTTTTTCATTTTTGGAAAGAGAATTAAATTATCTTCAAATTTCGCTGGTCGAACGTATTTTTTGACCCAATAGGCATCGAGAGACAGGCGTTCATTTCTGACACTCCAAATATGCATTGATGGTAAATAAAATGAACAGTAATGTATCGGATATATATTAGGGGAAGAGCATCTTTATAATTTGAATAATTGAAAAGTAGACAATGTGAAAGCGAAAGTAATGACCAATAATTACTTTAAAATCAATGTAAAATGGTCAAGTTCTCACTAAATATGTTAGTTTCGGATAAAAAGTTAGAAATAATCAAGTGTGTTGTGTGAACCAGCAGAAATAACGAAATCTCAATTAACATGTTGCCTCGGCCAAGTCTTCAAAATATTCCACAGCATTATAAAAGAAATACTACACAACAAAAATTTCGCACACCTTACAGAACGTAACCGGGACAAAAGGCTTTACGAGTCCCGGAACCGTAACTAAAATGTACACCCTCCAGCAGGAGGTGCCCTAAAAGACAGCCAAACTAATCGATTGTACCGTCCGAGTGAAGCAATCCTCGCTCCCGTTCGTCGACGCTACCCTCTGGGGTGGTTGCCAGTTAGTCACGCCACGAAAATTTAGACTTTTAGGTTAAAATACGGTAGTTGTTTTTTTTGTTGCTACTGCTACCCTTGTTGTAAGATCCGTCGAGCCGGAAAGTAAAGATTTATGTGTTTACCGGCTGCGGACAGTCGTTTCCTTCAGGGAATACGGTATTCGCGTTTCTTTTCTTTCTGGCTTCTCTATCCCGGACGTTTCGTTCTGCCGTGGATAAAGGGGTAAGCGTGGTAAAAATATAAAGTCAGCCGGTTTTATGACACCGAGGTGTTTTTAACCCTTACAGAATTTTTCCGGGCGGAAGGGTTACGCCGACGCAAGTCAAAATATTGTTTTATTGAGGTGCTACCCCTAATGTCTCGGGCGGGTAAAGGGTTTCCCGGGTGCAGAACGGGTTGACTGACAAACTCCAGCTAGAAAAAACGCGGTCCCAGACCCAAAGGGGACATTTTGACTTCAACGTTTTGCAGTTAACTTTAGCGTTTTACTGGAATTCCATAAACGAACGAAAGGGTTACAGTTAGGTCGAAGACCCGGACCCGGCTTATCCGTCTTAAGGCGGATTTCGGAGTCGTAAAACATTTCGACGAACACTTTCACCGACGTCCAAAATGTTTTTATCCCTTTTGCAATTTTTTTTGCTTGCTACGAACCGTTGACTTTATCATTTTTCGCCTCGGGGGAACTAGCTGACTGACGGGGCTGCGGGAACTCGGCTGCACCGCTAGAGCTTACGGTTTTCCAACTTCTAGTTGGGAAAAAAGTTTGAAAAAAAAGTTGACCTTTTAACCGTAAAGTTAACAGGATTCCATGGTTGACATATTTTTTTCCACTGCTGACCAACGGTACTTCCTCACCGGACCGATAACTTTCGGGATTCCTCTGCGTAGGTCGAATCAGTTTTTCTTTCAATGAACTGCCGCGGCTCGAGTGGGAGTTACGAAGGCAGTTGGATAACTTTGAGGAACTTCCACGAGTGATTGATAGTGGTATACTTATCGGCTGACAGTTCAGCACTGGGAACTTGTTAATAAGGTGCTGGAAACGTGGAAGAGAAGCTTCGAGCATTCGAATAATAATTTTCGAGGAAGCTGAAAGATCATGTTAATTCGTGGTCGAATTTACTGTCGTTTCTGTAAATTGCAGTTCAAACGAATCATTAAAATATATAAAAAATTGGTCTGTGTATGCCGAAACAGTAGCTAAATCAATGAAAGACAAAATTATTCTACAGAACGTACCATCACTTTGAAAAAATTCATAAAAGCTATTTTTTACAGCTTCTTTCACACGTCACCGCTGTGCCTGAAACTTTCTTTGTTGTTGTGAAATGACGTTTCGCAAAGTTGAACGACAGGCGGTAAAAAATTAATTCCTCACTCGCTGTGATTTTTTGAAGGCAAGTGTTGGCACTGATCTCTCAAAAGTCAATTTTATATTTTGCACGGAGCTTCGGGAGTTGGAGATTGGCAATGTTTCGGTTATAATTCAGCGTGTCTTTAATTTTGTGGGGTGGTAAGTCTTGGAAGGTGTCGGAAACACGAGAACCGCGGGCACGCGAAATACGCGGGCCACTATCGCCGGCGTATTATTTACGCGGTTTACACGTCAGCCGGGACACGACGGAAACGCCCATCGCAGAAATTACACGCGGCTACCACGGCTCCGAGCACTTTGCAAAGCGGCGAGTCTGAACCATAGAGGGAGAAAGACAGAGAGAGGCGAGCCTGCAGAAACGCGCAGAAATCGTACGAAACGCACGAGAAAGTCGAAACGGAGACGCTGGAATAATAAGGGAAACGATTTGACGGCGCATTAAATTTCAGTTAGCTGCGAACATAAAAGTATCGTAATTTGAATCGTAAAAAAAGCGGACGAGTTTCGCGCGTCGGCTTTTTCCCTTTCGGCGTGCGGAATTTCACGTTCCCCGGAGAGAGAGACCACCGTGGTAGCCGGGTGCGCGCACACTCTCGAAAGTTACAACGCAGAAATGGCGTTAAAACGCTTCCGCAAGGCCGTTCGTCACGTCACCGACGAAATTAACATCGAATTAGGCGACCGATAGGCCCGCCGCGTTAACTATCCCACGAGCACGTGACGTAGATTAATCGATTTTGCGGACGAACCGGATTTTTCGTGTCGATCACGATCCTCGACGCCCGGTATAATAGACTGGCTAGGGCAAAAAGAGAACACAGAGGATACATTAGGGTCTTCTTACAATATACTTCGTGCCTAAGTAAAAATTGATTGTCGATGAAAAATGTAAAGGGCCAGGCGAGCATTGAATAAATTATGAGTTACATATTTCATGAATAGAGGAATATTTATTATGGGAGAGGATTGCGTAGAAACGAGAAAAGTGAATGCTAATAATAATTAATTTTCAGTTAGTTTACTATACGATGTGAAAAAGAAATTTTGAAAAATGGACAGAACTGAAGAAAATGATTGTCGATGAAAAATGTAAAGGGCCAGGCGATCGTTGAATAAATTATGAGTTACATATATCATAAATAGAGGAATATTTATTATGGGAGAGGATTGCGCAGAAACGAGAAAAGTGAATGCTAATAATAATTAATTTTCAGTTAGTTTACTATACGATGTGAAAAAGAAATTTTGAAAAATGGGCAGAACTGAAGAAAATGATTGTCGATGAAAAATGTAAAGGGCCAGGCGATCGTTGAATAAATTATGAGTTACATATATCATAAATAGAGGAATATTTATTATGGGAGAGGATTGCGCAGAAACGAGAAAAGTGAATGCTAATAATAATTAATTTTCAGTTAGTTTACTATACGATGTGAAAAAGAAATTTTGAAAAATGGGCAGAACTGAAGAAAATACATTTTTTACGATATTGCCATCTGAGCCCGGATTGGACATTTTAGAAGCAGGTTGTATATGTCTGTATCAATAATACAAAGAGTAACTACAGAGGTGGTTAGATTCCAAAAAAACTGGTTCATGATTTTTCTCGAATCAGATTCGAGAGGTACAAACAGAAAAAGTGGGAAAAAGAGGAAGTGCCCCTGAAAAATGGTTCATAGAAAAAGAAGGAAGTCCGGAGCTGGCCTTGGAGGAGTCCGGGCAATTTTTAGTTTGCTTAAACGGTGCTCTCTTTACCGGTATCCGCTGCTCTAGTTGTAAATTTCCCTAGAAGTTGGTTTAGTGCTTTAACCCCTTTCTTGTTACAGTTAAAGAAAACGGACCTCTCTTTTTACAACCATCCTGGGCCTATCCATCCCCACCTGGGGTTTTGCTTCGAGACGGCACGAGATCACGGCGGTAGCTTTACCAAAGTGGATGTTACGAAGGCAAAAATAATTTATTGCGACGAACCGTAACACGGGCGTGGGATCTGTTTCGCTTTGCTGTTACAGTTTAAATCTGCGGTCTTTGTCACGTACAGAATGGAGGTCGTATTCCCTAATTTATGATTCACAGGCCGTGTTTTCTTGTACCGTCGCCGCGACGGCGTTACAGTTTAGACGAGATGTTCGTTGTTCTGCTATGAGGGTCCCCGGGTCATTTTGGGCCTGTCGTCGAAGAGCTCTGGGAAAGTGTCGACATCTTCGGAAATGGCCGACTTGAACGCAATTCGGTGCTCTCTTTCTCGGTCGGGCTCTATGGCCTCTCTTCCTCGCTGTTCGCTTGCGCCGCCATTTTTTCGCATCCGACGCGATTTATCGATCCGATTCTAAGTATCTCGATCAAGCCAAATGCTGTAGCTCTTGGAATAATGACTGAATAAGAATTCAAAGGGGTACATGCAATTTTAAAATTATTAACGGAATCAATAATTTTCTATTAAAATGAAAAAAAGTTTTTTTCAGAACATTGCTGGATTATAATTGCAGCGTAAGGAATTTTTACAATGGTAAAATTAGTAATAATTACAGGCGTAATAAAGTTTTGCAATTGTAGTATGAGATCATTAAACCGAATATGACAAAGGTTTGTTCATTTCCAGAGCTTGTAATGAACAATTAATTGAAATGTTATTCAAGTCCATTTTACCATTTAATTCCATGATACGATCAAACACGACATGAAAGAGACGAATTATTTCACTGGGAACGTCCAACAATTCCGTAACGCAGCTAACTAAATTTGTTTAATTGGCGCGCTCATCCTTCGTAAAAACGTTGAATAAAGAGTTGAAAAACAGAAAAGGTTGCAACCAAAAGGTTGACTGTCGGTGGATAGTTTTGAGTGTATTCGGAGCTGAGCCCAGCTACGACAAAAGTCCCTCGATTTGGAGAAAATGAAACAGTCGGGGGTAACTCGTTCCATTCCATAAAACTCAACGGTAGCGCGTTTTCCCGGCGTGGAAAGTTGAAGTGGCGTGAAACTAGAGCAGGTACAGGGCCACCCTCCGTTTAGAATAAAAGTTCAATCGGTTCCGGACGTCGTTTCGGGCCGAGGCAACCCCGTTAAAGGGAAAGGGCGTCTGTCGAGAACGGTCTGGCAACAGGAAGAAGGATTTCTAACCTGAGCCTTCCTCGTCGGGAGTTTATTATTATATGCAACTGGAGCACGCCGCCTCATTGTGTAGCGAAAATTCGTCTTTACGACGTAATTTTGGGCTAGAGTTAAAAATTTCACCCTTTTCGTAAATTATGGATGATGGCACGAGTTTATGGGACCGCCCGGAAAGCCAGCAGCCAGAGGCTTGCTCCAGTTGTAAATAACGCTGTTGGGTAAGGGTTGATTTTTCAGCTTCTTCTTCAAGGGCGAGTTGCTCGACATTACCCAACAAGGCCCCGAAAGACGAATGCCTTTTAACTGCGACCTATTGTTTACCTCTTTTCAGGACAATTCGACTCGACGTCAACTCGGAAACGCGATCGCATCAACAAGACCCATAACTGGACCCCTGGCTCCAAGTTTCCGGAATACTGATGTTCTACCAGATGTTCGACAGTTCCCTGGAATCTACGACCATCTTGGAACTACACGCATCAAATTTTTTAACCACTCCATTTATTTACCTACACATGTCTGGACAACTTTTTTTAGTTTTATTACCTTCGGACAATTAGCCGATCCTTGTTTACGTGAGCACATGTGTTCATACCATTTTTTTGTTGCACTTATGGAGCCCCAGACTATTTTTTACTTTTGTTTACGTACACGTGTTCAGACAATTTTTTATTTCCACTATCTTGAGACTATTTTTTACTTTTTTCATGTACGCGTGTTTAATGAACTTTTTCTCTAACTTCGATAGAACATACAAAACGTTCGTTTGTATTCCATACTAATTTATCGAAACCCATAAAAATTTTGATATACACTAGATCCACAGTTTTTAGATAAAACCGTAACATTGTTTTTTACTGTTTTTTTTATGTACGTGTGTTTAATGAATTTTTCATTTTCAAGTAAACTAATTCGTCTAACTTCGATAGAACATTCAAAATGTTCGTTTGTATTCGATACTAATTTATCGAAACCCATAAAAAATTTGATATACACCAGATCCACAGTTTTTAGATAAAACCGTAACATTGCTCCCAACTAAGCTCCAGAACTAATCAAACCAATTCCCCTTCGTTGGAATGAATTTCGGCCAGCAGGATTTATATTCCACTACGTTCGTCGAATACACCGTTACCAATTACACACGCGTAAAAGTTTACAGCCATGGAAAAACTGTCACTATAAATCCGGACGTTCCCTAGATGATAATTCCATCTTCGCGGCGTCTACCTGGGTGCCGCAGCTTGCGTAAACTAAAAACCTTATTCTCGGACCATTTTCGACCTGCTCGAACTTGGGTCTCGTTCTGTAAACCAATAATGACACAGCCCCGATACAAATACAGAAAAATGTAATGCAGACCGACCGTTAACGTTTCTTTAAGGGGCGCCGGGAGGTGGACCGCTACGGTTTTATGGTAAAAATGGCTAGTTTCTGGAACAAATTTTTACGATTTTTGCAGCACATTTATGAGAGGCCCCCAGCTACAAGGGCCCATAGCATTTTTGTAGGTCGTCTTCCAATTTTTCAGAATGGTCTGACCTTAAAAGTCTTTTCACATCTGTCAGGGTCGACGCGATTATTTTGAGACCTTTTTCGGTACAGTTTTCCGCGTTATTACGGTCACCCAAATAAAACACTGCTCTCGGCGCAGCCAGTCCGAGACATTTTTAAATAAAACACGCTCGTAATGTTATATTGGTGTCGCCTCTGAGACCCGGAACATTTTTCCGCCTCCTGTGTCTGTCTTTTTGACAGGCTAGGACCGTTGTCATCCTGGGGGGCCAAGGTGCTCTGAGATATCATAAAGTTCGTTTTTCCGGAAATACAAAAACGTGGCCCCCCAAAAAACACGGTCGTGTTTTCTAGCCACACTCCAGTTTTTACTATTATTAGAGTAATTTTTTTTCTACTGTAGTGAAGCGTGGCATGGCACGCGTTCCTCTCGTGTTCTCGTTTTCTCGATTTATTGGGTCTCGCCGCACCGCACCGCGCCCCATGCTGCTGGCCAGAGAGCTTCTCTCACAATGCCAGAACTCCAAGGAACACAGGACGGATTGATAGTGGAGAAGTGGCGCAGGATGGGAAACAGATATAATGAGACGGTGTCACGAACCCTTCTCGAAAGATACGCCTCGACTCGATTCGTGTCTACTTTGCCGGCAGGAAATCCGCGAAATTGGATAACGGAGCCTCGAAGCGGGTTCGAGACCCACTCGTCTGCTGATTCCACAAGATAAATTCCGCTAACGAATACTCTGTCGAACCGCGACCGGTCGATACACCCTTTCCAGGATTCTGGAGGGGGTACTCGCCGATTTTTTACCCCTGTATTGTGCGTTGCTTTTCGGCGTACAGTGGTCTGGAGACCTCGTTTTCGTGAATCAAATTCAATTTTTCAACTTTAATATGTTGAAAATTTTTTTTTCCTATAAAGTAACAACCCTTCAAAGCTCCCAAATCCAAAATATTATTTATTTTAGATAATTCTGTGAAGAGATACATGTTCCCTAGAAACAGCTAATTAAATGTTTAGTGAATGTGGAGAATAAAATATTGATCGAACTTTAGATAAAATCGTATATATATATAATATTAGCTTAGCAGTACTTAACTAAAATAGTAGCGTAATGAAACTCGCCTGGAAAACTTTTTATTCCTCAGCGGGAACTTTCCAATTTCTACCTGTTTCTTTTTTTTTTTACAGGAAGAAGCAATTTCTCCCTTAAGCGTTCATCAAACCATTTAGAACTTTACAGAAAACGAGCTCCTTCATATAATATTAGAATTTTTGTTCCCTAGAATGGTAAATATCGCGAAAGTTTCGGCAATAAAACTTTTTGCTGGATTAATTAGCCCGATTTCTTATTAAGTTCGTCGTCTTTCTCATTTTCGGTCAGGATTTCACCAGCATCGTGGGAAGAGCTGTAATTAGTCAAGATGAACCATAACTTCTTGCTATGACAGGTGAGGCTAACCATTCATTACGATGACAGTTGTCAGTTATTATACTGATTATGCACGAAATCCAAACATTGGCTGCGCTCAATTAAACGTTTAATTAAAAGCTAGGTACTGGGCAGAGTCCGACCTTTCCTCTCCATCAATCCCGTCGGTTGTCTCGGAAGACAAATTGCAATCTTAATCACCGGAACATCCGTAAAAATCCTGACTACTCTATTTCGTACGGTAAAGTAAAAAGATTCGAAAACTAATTGTTTCACGTAGAGATATTAAAAATTGCAGAAGTTCCTTCTTTGTTTCAGTACGAAATAAAATTCTATGCTTTTCTAACCAATATTCAAGTATTAAAATAGACATAACATAAATAGCAATTTTGTTCTTTGCGAAATTATTCAGGATAAACAATTTCCACTCGTTCTAGCAAGGGATTAATTATTCTACTAGATTTCGAAGCTGAAAGTTCTCCGACCGCGCCGGTAGAATTTCAGGGAAATAAAACAACAACGATCGCAGAAATTATCGGGAGTAATAATAACTCTCCGGGTGGAGCAGGAATTCATAATGGCGCATCATGCATCGGTGCATCTTGCCCGGCGAAGCGAAAAATTTTTTCATCGGCAGTTCCACCGCGTTCCACGGGGCGAGTCGTGAATTAACGAATCGTCGAACAGAGAACCTGCCAGCTTTTCTCTGCGCGGTGTGATTCTTAATCTTCTGCAAATCAACGGGTTCAGCCCGCTCTATCATTATCAAGCTAGCCGGTCCCAATCATGCGAGCCACTTCAGGGTCTAGGGGCTCGAACACGAACGGCCGATCGCGTGTCCGTGTGTAGATCGATTCGCCATTTTCTAATCCGCATTCGCAAACTCGGGACACTATTCGTGACGCACGCATGCTACCCATTAAACCATTTCTTGGCCAGCTGGACTAGGAGACTTCGGTCGATTATATTTATTGATTGTAATCGGTTCAGCAGCTGGCCAACGGAAGGGGTGAGAATCGTTTCATTGTCCTCGCTTAAACGATTTTTTAAAAATTTTACTTGTTTCACTGTTTCTCTTCTTTTTATTTAGGAAATATCTGTGGAGCTCGAACAGGAAATTATTAAATATACATAACTACCTAGGGAAGGTCTGAACGTTTTTCTAATAATAAGGGTAGATAAGCGGTAGTGCTGTTAAAACTTTAGTAATTCAACAATTCATTTCTGATAATTATTATGTCATAAGAATATTAAATGTTTAATTAGTACAGGGTAGCAGACAGGTAATCTGTCTAGACTTTTGAAAGGTGATTTATTCAACTTTGTCGTTGTATTTGCCACTAGGAAGATTAAATGCATAAATTATTTTATCATTTAATTACAACGGCGACAAAATATGAAAATTTGTAAGCAGATTGCAGATTTTACTCCACCACGGTAGCTGAAATTGAATAAAACGCAATAATAGAATATCTTGGACGCAGCTTAATGCAGATTTAATATTTCTTTTCAGCTGGGGCAACCATTCACTAAGGAAACGACTCTTCGTTTAATTATTCTTGTCGTAAATCAAAAGAAATCTGAAGTTGTGTAAATATCCTCAGTTTGCCAAACAATTTACAATGTTAATAGCAAACATTCATCATTTAATACATCCAGTCTGACGTATTGAATTATTCCAATACACATGCCTTTATTCCGGCAACCAGTTTATTAAAGAAACACATCGCTCGAGTTAAGAAAGGCGAATTTCCATGGTAATAAAAATTCGCCGTGCATTCATTGAATTATAAACTTCGCTCCAGGGAACTGTATTTATCCTGCAGCACGGAAACGAAGATGCGTCGCTTGCGTGCACAATTAAACTGCTCTGCAGTGTTTGCCGACAAAGAGATAAATTAAAATGTTCCCCTCAATATGTATTTAAATCATCCCAATACTTATTTCTATATTCAGACGGTGAACTCAAACTTTATACATGAATTAAAAACAACTTTTTCTTTGCAATCGTACTCCACACGTTACTGATAATTTAATAATAACTGTTGCAGTCGCATAATAATTGGACATCAAGTGGTCGTTCAATTCCTGTGAGGGGTTAACGATCGATGCAATAAACATTCAGCATGTTTTATTTTTATCATTGAAAAACATTAAACAATTCATTTATAGTATGATCGGTGCGCCCTTCTCGCAACCATTGAAATATTCTTGCGTTAGTCACAGATATTTAAAACAAATTATTCCACTTAATTTGTCAAATAATACTGCATACATTTTTACATTTAGACAGTCAACCTAAATCTTACATATACGTCAGTATATGATTATATTGTAATAATAAATAATTTATATATATAAAAAATCATCATAAAATAATGAATATCCTCTCATTCATTTTATCCAAAATTTTATTCTAATAACTTTACTCGTCCATTAGCTTCAATAAGTAACATATTTCTGAAGAAGTTCATCGCTTTTAAATTATGTATTATATATGTTATTTTTACTTTTATCCATTTCAAATTTAATTTAATTTTCCTTATTTTTAACTCCATAATAAATTAAATTATATAATTAATTACGAAATTTATTCACAATAAACGAATCTATACAAATTTTCATTTAAATTTAAGTTAATATATAAAATTCCCTAATATTTTATATTTAATAAATTTATTCCAATAAAATTTTATGTTAAATTCATATAAATTATACAAATTTATTTACTTTTATCTTTATATTTTGTATCAGTTTTATACAAGAAGTCAACTAAAATTGAACTCTTTCTTTACAATCATACTTACAAGTTATTCTCTCGACTGTTTTAAATTGCACCGCTTCTCCCACGAATTTGTAAAATCTTTATTTAGTCGAGTAAAAACCATTGACAAAAATCCCACCGCAATAAAAATCACCGGTGTGTTCATCGCAGTCTAAACTCGGCTCGAAGGAATCGTACTTGCTCGAAGGCAGGATCAAAGATGCGCCCTTTTTTCGTGCAATGAAACGCCCCCGCTCAATCCACCGACAAAGAGGCAGACTAAACAGGAATCTCGGCTGGTTTTCGTAAATATCATTAACGCTCGTTCACCCTTTGGATGACAGAAGCCTTCCTAAACCGATTCCCGACGCGGTTTGCTCCTTTTATGTGAAACAGATGCACCGCGAGAGCCTCGACACGACAATATTCCGGCGCTTCTGGTGCGTGTTAACGTCTCGCCGGCGTCTTTTTCGAAAACCGACGCCCGACGGTTCCGTCCCGTGAAATTATGTGGAGTCCTCTGGGATCTTATTTATTGAAAACAGAAGAACGCCAATTACGTTTCCACTCGTCGCGGCGCGGGTTAAGTTTCTCGTTATTATTTCGTCGATGAGGTTCGCGCCTGTGTCACGACACATCGTCGACTTCCGTCTCTATTTTCTCGCTCTACCTCCTCCGAGACGCGTAATATAGTAGATAGAACACATGCGTGTCGGTTGTAATCACGTCGTTTCGGGTCTAATTGTAACAGGAAACCGGTGGCACGACGCTTAGGAAAATACGAAAACGATTAACGGGCCAATCTTTCCACTGAGATTACTTCGGGAGCTGAAATGGACGCTTGTAGCTCGCTTAGGGGATGCGATCACGCTTGATGACGTCGAACCTGCAGGCTAATGGAGTTACGTGCAGTCATGATATGTGGAAAAATGATTTATACAGCGAGGAACTTTTACAGAGGATCTCCACTATCAGATTTTATCAACATTTTTTATGTGATGCTAATTACTTTTTAAATGAACTCGTAAAAAGTCATGTAATTCAATTTTTGATCAATGAAAACAGAAATTTAACGAGGGATCTTTATGTTGTCCGAAAAATCGCTAATGATCACAGAACAAAGTGTCATAAATTTATTCTAAATGGTAAAAAATTGACTTTCATTTTTGTTCCTTTTTACAATGGGTCTATACTGAAGTACGAATCTTTATGCAGTACAAGAGGATGTCCATGTTAATAAAAATTGATAGCACCTTTGTTCTGTCTTGATCATAAAAATTCTTCTGCTTGGTAAAAGAATATTGTCGTTAATTCTGAAGACAATCAGCTATTATTATATTATTAGCGATTATTGAACCTTTTATGGTTGAAAAGTTATAGTTAAATGCCACATTCAGTCTTGTTTTGACCCGAATGGTCAGGAGGATAACCAAGACTATCCTGACGAGGATATGAGTACAGACGAATGAATCAATTCACGATAAACGCACAACCGAGCGGTTTTCTTCATTTTGTTCTTTTAACAGTCGGTGAACATTCCGGCAATAAGATGTAACACGATAGACGCGTACACAGTGATAAACGCCGAATCCGGCAACTCGACAATGAACACGATGTTATCGGCACGTAAAAAGTCATATAATTCAATTTTTTGAACAAAGTGTCATAAATTTATTCTAAATGGTAAAAAGATTGACTTTCATTTTGGAGTAAACGAAATCACTTAATGTTTCACACGATTTATTTTCTATTTACCAGCAATCAATATTTATTTTCTATTTACCACACAATACGATACTTTACATTCATTCATTGCAGATTTACTAAATTTTTCGTCACAAATTTGTTCATCCCTGACCGTTCCCTCGGGAAATCTTAGTATACTGAATGATTTCGACCAAATAATCCTTTTCATCATTCGGAAAATCCAGTTCTGCTCGAGCAACGAAACACCATCGATCGATTCACTGCTAAAAATCGTTGTTGGCCGAGCACAACAGTGTGTTCTGACATCCTCGGCAAACGGAGGTTGTTGTTTACGTGTGTCTCGTTGTTTGCATCAGTTGCTGAGCAAACTGCGAGCATTTGCCCGTCGATAGTTCGAGTGGATTTGCCTCGGCAGCGCCGCGAAAGAGGTTTAGCAATCGCAAAAAGCAGGAACGGGCTCGACAGGCAGTAAAAGGCGGTGACTTGAAAGAGGTTTTCCGTGAAAGGAGTGGTCCTGAACAGCTACCTTTGTCGAATCTTTGTCGGCGGATCTTAAGGTTCGTTGGTAGGCGTCGCGCACTTCACTAGCCCCCCTCGAAAACCATTCGTGCCTCTTGTAATTGAATCGATTCGATGATCGTGAAATATTACTTCAATATTTCATCGGGCCCCTTAACGTTTCAATTATTTTCCCGATCACGCACCGGCTTTATCGCCGCCGACGATTATGGGACACCACGGTCAATTTCATTCCGACGATTAACGTGACCCCCCTCTCTCGTCATATTACAAAAGAGTTGTATTTAAGTCTCGCCAATATTGCAGGAATGCAAGTTGCTCGACACTAGATTACAACGCTCTAATAATGACTATGTTACTTTATAAACATTTTAATGCATTTAGTTAGATTTTAAAAATTCCTATCACAATATCACTTGATTGAACAAATTCCTCACATATTTATTTGCATATATTTTCTTGCATTTCTCAAAGCTATAGATTTTGATTATAAAACATAATTGTTACCCACATGTAAATTGTCCAAGCGTTAAAATTTTCTCGAATTAATTTTCAACAGAGTGATCTTTTCCAACCCGTAGAAATACATGTCATTTTATTGAAAAATGAAGTCATCCACTTATACACATCATTGCTTTCAGGAATAACGGATAAATTCGATTTAATATTACCGGAGGGAAAGTAATTTTTACCGTCGGAAAAAGTGAAATATTGAATATAGAAAATAACCATTTTTTAAATTAAATACTGTAGATTGAATGAACTCTGGCAGAAAATATTCCATAAAGTCCTAAAAATTAAAAAAATATATTGTTCAGACGTGTATGAAAATTGAAAAATATTCTGGAAACGATGTTTCGGAAAAATATGAATAAAATGTGCAATACTCTTGAGTTTCTACCAAATATAAAATAATACAGTGGTCATGCTTGTGCGGCTAACAATAATGTATAGAATGAACCTGGTCTCATTTAAAAAATTCAATTATCTGGCGTATTGTATCCTTCTTAAGTTAACTTCTACACGTTTTCCTGAAAGAAATTAGTACATGATGTGAAATAAAAATTGCAATTGATTCGAATTGCAGAGTAAATACTAAAAGTTGCTTTTACAATTATATTATGAACGCCTGGGTCCCATGGAAATCACCGACTCAGATTTCCCCGACAACATTTCACGAAAACCATAACCAATTTAATTGACAACGCCTTTAACCGACAGCGGATTTGATCGACAACGAATTTGATCGACAAAAAGTTTGACCGGCAACGATTTCAGATTCGTGTCGGTCAAAATCGTTGCCGGTGAAATCTGGAGTCGGTTAAATGTTGTCGGGGAAATCTGTGTCGGTAATTTCCATGGGACCTGAACGCCTTATACCCAAAATGTATAAATTACAGTTTATTGGTATATTGTATAATGATATATTGGACAATATATATAAATTGTCCTGTTTTCGGAAATACGGCTACAGAGCTTATTAAACAAATTTCAGCCGGCAGTCGTTGCTGCCTGTCATTATTGTCTTCACCGTTACAAGTTCAAGCAGGTTTTAACAACAATCGAGCGAGTTCGATGGGCGTAGTTTCTCGGGCTCGTTCCGGCTGCGAAAAGAGCGCGAAAAGTTAATTGAAGTCGCCGCTTTTCCACGGCTTTCTCGCACAATAGCCTTATTGTCCGCTTGTCGCCGTGCTCGTGAGGGGTGTTTTATTATGGGGGCTGTGTGACACGGCCGTTCGAGATTTCGCTTACCACAGTGACCGAGTCGTCGAGTATCTTCTGGAGAAAATGCTACGGAAATATTCATGGGTAGCCATGAAATAGGAAGGGCGTGCTGCGAATAATTCACCGAACAAGCATTCGTAAAAGCTGTTAAATCAAGCGGTCGATACAACAGTTTTACGGATATCAGAGAATGAAATTGGACGGTGTCTATGCCTCGTACCCAAGATTTATAAACTCTGGCGAGTCACGGATCTTTATTAACCGAGAGGACTGCGTTTACGACGGGGGCGGGGACGGGCGTACCTTTGTGCTCACCGAGGTCGTTTGTAATTACTTTTTAATTGTAATTGGCCGACTTTTTAATTCTTGCTTTACTTTATTCTACTTTTGTTCCTTTTTTCAATGGGTCTATATTAGAGTAAGAATCTTTATGCAGTACAATGGGATGTCTATGTTATAAAAAATTGATAGCACGTTTGTTCTATCTTGTTCATAAAAATTCTTCTGCTTGGTAAAAGAATATTGTTGTTTATTCTGAACTCAATCAGCTATTATCGAAACTTTTACGGTTGGAAAGTTATAGTAAAAAATGCCAGATTCAGTCTTGTTTTGACCCGAATTTGTTTTGATACTTTCCCCAGCACAGTTTTCACCGACAACATTTCACCGAATCCAGATTTTACCGACAACTACTTTGGCCGACAACGCCTTTAACTGATAACGATTTCAGATTAGTTGTCGGTCAAAGTAATCGTTGGTGAAATGTTGTCGATGAAAAATGTCGCAAATGTGCATCTCAAAGTGGAATCCGAAAATCTTTACGACTTTCAAAGAGCACATGTATTGAATATCCTTTAAGGTAATCTATAATTATAAAGAAATAAGTATCGCAAGTTAAGAAATATACATTTGTCGCTAATGTTTATTAATAAAAATATAGTGAAACCACACCACAAAAAGGTACTCATAATTCATACTTCATATTCATAATATGAAAACCAAATATCAAGAAATACGAAGAAATTTCTAACCAAAGACATGTTCGATTTAAATTATCTAAAAAAGTACTAAACAGGTAACGAATAAACAATTTTAGATATTATTCAATTCTGTTTTACAATAGTAAAAAATTCACGATGGAAAGCTATCAGAAAAAAATGCGTACATTTAGGTGTGCACCAGCTACAAAGCAATTTTTGCAGCTGCACGCGAATACAAAATGAAAATTTCAAAACCAGCACATCCTTTTGATTTGCGAACTTTAGAGCGACTAGACAAGCAAATAAATTTCGCAGTGCAATCCTCGCGCGGTTTTTCCCCGACATATGGAAGTTCAACATTCCGAAGAGAGGGTGGCGGGAGCGCGGCGAGAGCGATCGCCATAAAATTTCTCGCGATACGATCCCGTCAGCGTGGACGAGAGAACGCGCTACCGTAGTGCGATCCGTGGGACGCGGATGCAACAAAAGTGCACTCGGTTGCAGTCAAAGGCCGCGGGTCGAGCGAGTCCAATCGGCGAGCAGGAAAGTTCTGGAAAAAGTTTCGTCCGATTCCCAGCGAACCCATTCATGGAGGAGCCGTTTCACTCGGTGGTCAATTATTTCCTGGCTACTTAAGGCATATCCTCATGTCCGGACAGTCGCGCGACCAGAGCCCCGCATAGAAATACGTCGCCGCGACGAATCGTCGATTTCATGGAGACCGATGCGGCTTTTGCGGAGTTCTCCGCCCACGAAGCCCGCGCGCTCTGTCCGGCATTTTACAATGTCCCTTCGTTAAGAAGAGGCAGCTGCGACGGCTGTACCCCTTAAAAATAGCGGCGGCTTGAATTTCATTAAAATTGTTGGCCGAGGCTGACGGTGCATCGTGCGACACGTTCACGCCCGGCAATTATGAACAACCAGTGGGTGCAGCAAAATTGGACGGCATGCGGGTGCGTCACGAGCCTAATAGAACTTTACTGATTTCCTCCAAGCTTACGGTTGTCCTTTCATTGGAGGAGCGGTGGGTGAGTGGGTCTTCCTCGTGTAAGTTGGACAGGATTACATTTTCTTAAAAGTTACGATTGCATGACTAATTTTCTGTGCTGCTTAACAAGTTTGAAGTAGTTCAGTATGAAATGGTTTCGCTTTGCACTTTCATGCTACAAGTGTGAAGCGATGTAGAAATATGCAGGGTAAGCCACCTAACAGGATCACTTCAACTTCTACATTATACGTTGTATACAAGAAATTATTTTTATAGAGTTAAATGGTATCAGGGGGACCTGCTGTGGTGTACATGATTCACTGCATGAATTTTTTAATTGCAATTGAAAAAATTGAAAGAAGGTAAGTTTTTGTGTTTTAGGGAAAACTATTTTTAAAAAATTAAACCAACATTTTCAGAAAAATAAATATACGTGGTTGGAAAACACATTCTTAGTTTACTATATACCAGATTTGTTAACATCATCAGGTCAGAGTCAACTTTGATTTTCTACATGGAACTGTGTATTTTTTTTAATGCACCAATCGATGTAGCTATTCGTTCTCTATAAAAATATTAAATATGTATACTACAGCGATGAAAACAATGATCAAATTCGTCTACATAAACGTAGTCCCAAAAGGGTTCCATGGAAATCCCCGACAGGGTTTTCACCGACTCCAGATTTGACCAACAACGATTTTGACCGACAACAATTTTAGATTCGCGTTGTCGGCCAAAGTAGTCGTCGGTCAAATCTGGTATCGGTGATAACCGTATCGGGGAAATTTTCCATGGGACCCTCCCAAAACCACTCACCCAATCTCGATCATTTGAAAGCAAGAAACGCGAATAAAAAAATTAAGGATCTTCAGTCGTACCTCGGTCCCCAGCTCCTAATTCCCGCGGACATCAAAGAGAGACGTTCAACGAGGAAAAAATAATATTCGTCATATTTCCACGACAAGTTCGGCGATCCCTCGAGGACAAGGCGAGACAATATATCTTCTCCCTGGAGCGGTCGCACCACGAAGCATCAAGGATCAGCAGATGACGACCGAGCTGATTAGATTCGGTCGGCTCTGAAAGGGATCCACGATGCCCGGGACCGTCACGGGTTTCGAATCGGCATTCAGCCGATTTCCGCGCACCTTGGAAACGGTGATTCTGCCGCGAGTAAACAGGAACGGCGAGAACCAAAACCAGAAGGACCGAACCAACAGGAGAGAGAGTTGGTTTTAAGCTCTTTCAGGACCCTTCGCTCTCCTCTCACTGGTGAATTCAGTTTTGGTCGTTAGCAGATGCGATCCGCTCGTGATGCGGCCGGGTTTCCCGATTTTCCACGGTTTCCGACGGCGACCGTACGTCTTTGTACCACATGTGATCTCGGCTTGGAGCATTGTCGGTAGACGGCCACTGAGCTTCTGCCGAAAGCAGGAGAACGGCAGCCAGTTTCCGACGTTCTTCAAGGAAATTCCCTGAAAATCCGACGTTTCACCCTCGCCATTACGCGGCTTTCAAGCCACTGCGTTTTATCTGCGGCGAAAAGAGTGCGATATTTCACAGGCTTCCAGAAATCTCACAGATAGCCTGAAACAGAAACTGCGTTCCCGGAAACGTCTGGAGAAATACGTTGTCTTTTAACTTTTGCTGGCGAAATGGTCTCCCTGGCGAAACTTGGATGCGATGTGGAGTTCGGAGAAATAGGCGACTATTATTTTTTAGGATGGGGATGAAGACATAGAGTTGGCATTGAACGTTACATGTGATAGGTACACTGTGAATTTTATACATATAGGATTCTACTAAATCCTACAGGAGGTCTCACTCAAAAATAGCCACTGATCGTTTCCCTGTCAAAAGAGAAACGACATTTAAGTTATTTCTAATCGTCTATTTCCTATTACCACTTCTTTTAATAATCCCTTTTTATTTATCTCTGTTGTCTTCTCTAATCTTTCTCTATTCGTCGTACACACGTGGTCACCTTCTCGAATATTCTACCTAGATTCGTCCGTATATTCTCTACCATACCGATCTTACTATACCCGGCGTCATGCCGCCAAATACAAATTAAAGTGATATATCTTCTTTACATACATATTTAATATAAATATCGTGTAAAGCACATGCTAGGAGAATTGTGAAAATCATTAATATAAGAGACAATTTTATAGCACCAGTGTTTCTTGTAATCGAAGAGGACAATTTTTACTTTGCATAAAGATCTGCAGTCTACTGGTTGTTTATCTTAGAAACTTTGATGGGCTACTTCAAATGAAATTGTTAGTTTAAGAAATAGCTGAAAATTCTTGTCTCCCAGAACGACAAGCCTTCCAGAATTTAATAATCAAACATATACATCAAATTCAATATTTTATAGTATCCTGACACTAGGAATATAATGAAGAAGTATAATAAAAATTCAGAAGAATACCCCGAAGAGACACACTCTCGAAACTTGAAAATGCATATACCTTGCCGAAATTGCAGATTTGCTCGTTCCGCTACAAAACTACAGCGATTGTCCATTAAAAATTGCAGTATACCTAATCAGACAGCTGTCTCCCGGAGGCGCAATCGGCAATTTGCAGAGCGGAGGTCCGTCCACCGGTAGTCCCGGCGAAATTCCAACGGGAAGAAAAGAATAGAAAAATCGCGTCCAAGGCTGGGGCCATAACAGAAAATCTCCATTAAAGTTTTTGCTCGTTCCGAAGCGGACGAAAGGAAGAACGAGTTCCAGGCGACGATGTAACGCTCTGCGAAAGGATTACAGAAAAATCCTTGGCGGTCAATAAAACTCTCGGCCGCGTAGTCCTTGAAGCGAGATTAGGACCACGGAATATAAAATCATGCTCGAACCTCTGCGAGTCGGTCCCTCTGGCGAGGAATCGATCTTCTTCGGAGGCTGGTGTCTCGTTTAGCAACCGATCATCGTACGCGTAAATACGTCGGCGATCGTCGAGGGGCCGGTTTTACGGTCACGAAAAATTACTTTACAGTTTGCGACCGTAAAACTGTTCCTCCGGGGGAACTGAGTCCCGTTCTTATGCCGTCTCTACAGCGTCGACGGCTACCTTCTGGATACGACCACATTATTAGGAATTGTCCGTGGCTATTCGTCCTCTCCCGTGAATGTATATCTTCTCGCCCTGGGGCGTTATGCAATTTTACTGCGACGCTCTGCACGATATTTTAACAATCTACCGAGAAAATGTTATTGCACCAAAAAGATATTAATTTTCGGTGGCTTTGCTTGACCTGACAAAAATGATTTGATCAAAGAAATTGTTCGTAGTTTCAACGTTAAAAATATTTCCATTAATAATAGAAGTAAATACATTACACTTGTCATACATAGAGAAAATATTAATATAAAACTGAATATGTTTCTTTCACAGTATATAGAATGTGTAAATTAGATTTAAGAGAAGGTTCAACTACTCGCAGGCATTCAGAACAATTATCTGATTATTAGAAACATTAAAAGGTGTTTCCTTGAATACTTTCATCATCGAATAACAAAAGAATTATTAACTTTATTAATATTTTTTTACTGTACTGTTATTAGTATTTAATATACGTCCAAACAAATCGTTCCGCAATCGTTTCATGATTTGTAATTGTTCACACATTTTTGATCATTTGCGAAAATAACTAATATAGACATTTCTAGCTAGGATATTTTCAGCTTCGCTAAAATTTCGCCAAACGTCTCCTACACAATTTGCTCTACGTCCATCAAACTCGAAGAAAATTCACTAAAAAAACGGTTTAATTCTTTCCAACCATGAAGGCGGTCTAACGGGCTTAACAAACCTAATCAGCAGCGCCCCCCGTTAATTTTCCAGACGCGTGGAAACGAACAGTAACCGAGTTCTGCCGAACAAAGTTGGTAATTCGTCGAAGAATTCGGTGGGCTCCTTTCGGATGCAGCGGCGGCTGCATTCGAATATCAGGGCCGAATGTAAATCGCATGGTAATTTATGCAGGCGCCACGAGGCAATTGCGCTTTGGTCACCGCGGAGCCACCGAACATCCTCCGTCCCGTTTTATTTTCAGGGAAAATAGTATCACCGGTGTTATTAGCTATAATATCGGATTTATGGTTTAGACGAAACGCGCGGGCAACGTGCGACGAAAAGGATATTACCACGGGAAAAGTGCTCGCGTATTCCGTGCCGTATGTTTCCTCGGGATATGGTTAACGCGTCGTGGAAAGAACGCAATTTCAAATTTAACGGCCGGGTTAATGCAGATTGACCCACCCCTTTATTAAAGCGCAGCCCCTACTCGTTACGAGGTTCGTTAACCGTAATCTGCCGGATTAAGAAACTTCCTCCTCGTCAGTTTTTCTTTTTTACTTTCTTCGGTTTTTGATCAGTGCGCCCTTTGCGCCAGGAAAACGTGGCAGTTTTAGAATGGATAAAAAATAAATAGCAACTGTTGCTGACGCATTTTATCTTTTGTCAGGATCCATCTGTGATCCCAATTGTTGACTTTTTGCAGAAAATATGAATGTAATTCTATTCTATGAATGTAAAAATTCTTCGGTTTTTGATCAGTGCGCCCTTAGCACCAGGAAAACGTGGCAGTTTCAGAATTGATAAAAAATAAATAGTAACAGAATTGAAACTTACAGTTTCAGAATTGATAAAAAATAAATATTATAGTAACTGTTGCTGAGGCAGTGTACCTTTGTCAGGATCAATCTGTGATCTCAATTGTTGACTTTCTGCAGACAATATGAATGTAAATTTATGAATGTAAAAATTCTTCTTTTTCACACAGCAAGTAGGTAATAGTATTCCTCAATCTAACTTAACACACAGTTTAATAACATAACGTTTAACAATTTAAAGACGCAATTATTTCTTGAAAATGATCCAAAGTAAGATCGAAACGTTGAAATTAATCTGGTAATTTGCAAAAGTGTTTAAGGGTGTATCGTACCCCCTGAATATTACTAGAATATTACTAGATTTAAGGTTAAAAACAGCGTTTGCGGGGTTCAATCGTTTGTTCTTATACGACCATGTTACGAGCTGTGTGAGGACTAATTATAAAGAGGAAGGTTGATTGTAGGGCGCTCTCCTCATGATTAAAGTAACAAAGATTGTTTTGTATTAGAAAAATACATGGGAACCTGAGGGTGGTTGTCTCGATTTTTTCCTCTACTTTGGACGCTCATATTATTGTTGGTTTATTTGAAATAGTATAATCTATAAAACAAAAATGAATTTTTAATACATTTGAATACTACTTTATAAGTTACTTTTGTTTCACGTTCACTTTATCTCTTGCATTCATCGTGTCACGACGTCGTTCCTTGAGCATAAAAATAAATGATAGTTCATTCGTTTAAAACCAGATTCAGTTTATTTATCCCATATTTCCAATAATTATTAGATATAAACATAATCTCGTTAATTCATGAGGAGAGCGCCGTACAATCAACTTACCTCTTTAGAATGAGCCCTCACACAGCTCGTAACATGCTCGTATAAGAAAAACCAATTGAACCCCGCAAACACTGTTTTAACCCTTAAATTTAGTAATATACTAGTAATATTCAGGAGGTACTGTACCCCATTAACCCAGCTTCTGTTGAAAAAGTTCTCTGTTGAAAAACGGACGAAACGCTCATCACCAAGATGAATTCTCAAGGTTCATTCTAAGGATGAAGAAGAAAGGCGACGACAGTGAGAAAAAACTAATATTTTTACGAGGGTGCGTCCTTCTCTTGCGCAACCTGGCCTGATCGTATATCATCGCGACGTTAAGTAACACAGCGGTGAGATATTCGCGGAGGCTTCCTCAAGTGAAAAGGCCGAGAATCGCCCGGGAAAAACTTCGGTACCGTTGAGGTGAAAAAAGCAAGACTATGGTTTGTTTGGCGGACCTCCTAACGTTTCTGGCCATATTTCTGGCCATAAATACACCAGACCGTGGCCAAAATATGACAAGACGTGCTCCTCCCCGAAAACAAGAAGTTTCTCTCCCGCTGACATGGCCGAAAACGTTCGAGGAAATCGTCTTTGGGACCTTGAGGAAATCATGGCTTCTTCATTTTCTGAGGAAGCACCCAGACCCCGTCACGCTGATTCCCCGGGTTTGTTTTTCAGTATCCCGGGGAACGCTTCCGAGGGACACCGGCATCGGTGGTCGGGAAATCGCCGTGAAAATGAACATCTATTATCGAGAGATCCCGGAGTAAGCGGGGCTTCCGGAAATCTTGGGTTTGCTGATCAATACGTTCGACCAGAATGGATTACCGTGACGGAAATCCTTCGAACACTTCCGTTTGAACCACTGACATGTTGCACACCGGTCTTGTCTGCTAATAATCTAACGGTGGAACAGTCATGAGCGAAATTAATGAATCTTTGTCATAACCCGAACTACTGTGTCAATAATATCAACCTTCTAGAAAAATAATTAACAAATGCAGAGCACCACGGTATGAACCTTTATCTGTATTTCATAAATCGTTAAAACTCGCACTCTCTTAATAAATTGATATTCACAACAACAAAGTGCTGGACATACAGTGCGGTGCAATAAATTTTCAATCGACATTACGGTGTTATTTAATTGAAGCAGGAAATAAATATTTATCGATACACCTGACAAAAAAATCAATTAACGTGAAAATGGATTGTGTCACATGGTATCCAATTATTTTCAGTACTTCATGTGCGATATTTATTTCGAAATATCACCACTCTATTGTGTCATGCACCGATATATTTTATCCGCATGCTTGCAAAAGCTCATCACAAATAAAAGTTATTAACAGCCTAAAAATAATGCGTTGATACTAGATCGGGTAACATTTTGACTTAATTGAAGCTGCGAGCTCTATTTTCATACCGCTGAAAATTCCGAATTTTTCATTCGGTTAATTACCTCTGAAAGTATTTGGAAGCTTTGCTCGTTTTTACACGCGCCAGCTGCGAATTTTCTTCCGCAGAACCCGGACTGTTTTATAGCTTATTAATTTATGCACAGGTTGTGATAATTAGTTTCTTTAATGAGACGACGAGACATGTGGAATTAAGGATATTTGTCTGGTTTTACGCCTCCTGGCAAGATTTACTGCTGGAGAATGCCAGTAAATTTGATCGGGATGCCGTAGGACTTTGTTTTCGCAATCAGATACAGATTCTGTGTGACAAGTATCTTCACTTATTATACAAGTACAAGGCAACAGTCATGTGAAAACATTGCCGTCAATTTGCATATTTTTAACAAAATCTTTTACATACTTAATATTCTTTTATCCCAGAATGCAGCATTTACTTTTACCATACGATTGTCAGAAATCAGGTACATTTATTTTACGTGCTTCGAACAGCAAAGTGTAAACGTTATTATTATAAATATTCGTACTCCATTTAACAGAAATTCTATTATAAATCAGCATTTTATCTCCTCATTTCAATCACTTGGAAACAGAAATTTATTGTAATTAATAGACTGCGGATTGTTATGGATTTCTGAAGAAATTGTATGGACGAAATATAAAACAGCAAGGGATTAGAAAAATCTACGAATATTGTTCTGATGTGTTCAATGTAATAGATTTATTAAGTAATTAAATTAATTTTTACTTACCTCCTACCGTCCACGATCATTGCATAACATTTTTCAAACGCTCGTAAAACCTGTACCTCTTATTCCATTCTCGAAGCTACTACAACGTTTGCCTCTCAAAATTGCAATGGGGGCCTCAAAATCATTACGTGTTTATAGAAGGCACGTGCACCTAGCTCATAATAATATATCTTCAGGCCGTTAATGGAAACCTCGACAACGCATAATCGTTACATGCCTACGCAGACGTTTAATAAAGGGATACTAAAATTTTCTCCCCGCGAAAAAATCGTTTCACGACCGCCTATAGGATGGTAAATTTTCACGCAATAACTGGTAATCGTGGTAACGATATCCGGCTGGGGGGATTTCGCCCGTATTCATTAATATCAATAAAATTGCAGCGCGTGGTTCAATCCGCCCTGGCAAAGGAAAAGGAAACGATTTTATCGATGCACCTACGTGAACCGTTTATACGATCGGTTTAATCCCTGCGGCTGTCCGCAAAATCCATCGATCGACAAACCCCATTGGTTGTTACGACCACTGAACGATCCTTATGTCCTTCTGCTGGAGATGTACTTACATATGCGATCCAATATGACATGCTTTCATGCCGGGAACCCGTTGCGGAATATTAATTTGCTGAGAGACATCGACGAGTACAATATTGCGATTTGCATAACTATTGACGAAAAAAGTGATGTACGACAAAAACCGGAAATCTCGTTGAATTAAAAATCTTATTCGACTCGAAATATTCCGCTTTATATACAACGCGTAATTAAAACGTTTATTACACGAATTAAAATTAAAACAAGTAGGGCACGAGAGTGTATCAATGAATATAATTAAAAGTTTTTGATTTACAATCTGCAAAATACATTTCAAACTGCTACTGCACAAATTAAAATTTAACTGCAGAGTTGAAGTTATTTATTGTTTCAGGTTATACGATCTGACATTCATATAATATGATAATTATACATTTCCAAATATTGATGTGTGCATAAGGTCCTGAAGTTTAATTAAAATGTTGAAACGCGCGGTGAATTCGCTTAAAAAGTGAACGAAACGAAACTTCAGCGTACAAAATATAATTAAAATATTCACTACATGAATTAAAATTGAAACGCAGAAATGAGGTGTACGCGTATGATACGATTCCCAAGTTTAATTATCATTTGTTAATAGAAAATGAGCAATTCATTTGTTGGAATCTCTTTTACGACTAATAAGTAGTATTTAATATATAGTTCATCAGGCTCTTTCTCGATCTCGTATGAATTAATCAGTAGAAGAAGTTTAAGGTCAACGAGATATATTTTAATGCAAATTCCGAAGGAAGAATTTAATGAAACAAACATTTTTCAATAATTTACGAACCCTTAGTTCGAACGCACTAGCAAACTTAAATCGTGAATAGAGAGGTTTCTGGAAGAGACGGAGGCAGTATTTCAATTGACACAGAGACCGAACAATTTGTAAGTAAGGAACCGATACCCCTAAAGACAGTCTGTATTCACACCTCTGTCGAAGTTCCGGGTACTACCCGTTACATCCAATTACACGGGTTCAAGGGAGTAAAGTTGTCCGGTGCACTCTATAGCAATGGTTCTTGAACAATTGACTTCCGACCGGTTCCTTGGCTACGCTAGACAATGCCGAAGGGGTCACCCAAGAAGCCTGCGTCCAAGCTTAATCCCACAATATTTACAATCGTACTGTCTATCGAGACCCGAAGTTGGAGCAAAAGGGTTGCTCGAGAACCGATTTATAACTTCGGTCTGCCGGGAATAATAAAATCCTTAGGATTTAGTGGAGACCGGTATTGTTCGTCGATCCATCCCTGGCTACCTAGATTATAAGGCAGCTCCTGTGGTATACAACCCCCTTTTCTCTTCAAAACCGATGAATTCCGCGCGCGAACGAGATTTATTGCCGGCCCTGCCACGCGCAACTCTGTTTTCGTGAACACGTGCACGAGATCGTAGGAAACTTTGCGCGGTCAACGCCGGACTTTGATAGAAGCGCTGCCACCCTTTGATTTATGGTGTTTGCGGTAAGGCTCCGTGGTCGAAGGATTAAACCCCATGGGAGTGCCGAAACGTACCGCTAACTTTCTGGTAAAATCTCGACGTCCGACGGCCGTACTCTGACGATATCCTCGTCATAAAGTAAGTGTACCTATTACTGTGGGTATTCGTTTTACTGCACTATTTTTTCGCAATCAGATTAAAAAACGTAAAAATATGTATTTTGCCCTGAATTAATTTGTACGATTTAATGAAAATGTATTCTCGCGAGGTCAGAGTTGTGCTAATTCAATTACATTGTAATTCAATTATTAAGTAGTTTAATCAGATGTGTAATTGAAATACTTCAATAAAATTACTTAATTTCTCATAATTGCATTACAATGTATTTTATAATTGTACTCCATTGCAATTACGAATTACATTGTAATTTAATGGAATGAAGATCTGAATTATAAATTACAATAAAACTGAATTACAATGTAATTCAGTTACTTTGTAATTATAAGTCTGGAGTAATTCAATTGTAATTTTGCACAACACTGCGCAAGGCAAACAAAATTGTCAATCATTCTCATATTTTTATAATCTGATGGTGTGAAAAAACTTTCTCTATAAAATGTAAAAATAAAAGGACTGTTGTTTACATGATTGTACATTCTTTACATCGCTTTAAATCGCATAGTTTTATTATTATTTAGATACCTACATCGATGCAATAAAAATATAAAAAGAAACTTCTCTTGTCTTTGTAATAAAAAAAATTAATCCCTCAGCACTACGTGCGTTAAAGTAGCGTTTTCCAACTTTTCCAATTTTATAGTTTGTTTTTTAATGATTAAAGTGAATCAGTAGGAAATGTCCCTAATAGTGCGGCGTGAATTACATGAATTACGAAAAAGAAATAGTGAACGTTGCTTTTCACCATTTTTTTATTTACACCTGTAGCGAATATGTAAAAAATGTGGTTTGTAAATCCTCATCAGTTGCATGCCTACATTTCCTTGTTTTGTTAATTACGTACAAGTCATCGACGCGTACATAATTTCTGTCCACGTTGAAAAAGTGTGCGAAGTTTGATATCAGCCACGAAGCGAAATAAT
Organism: Lasioglossum zephyrum; assembly: GCA_028455615.1. NCBI lineage: Eukaryota > Metazoa > Arthropoda > Insecta > Hymenoptera > Halictidae > Lasioglossum > Lasioglossum zephyrum. The sequence continues at coordinate 11,929,751 of CM052330.1, read as the reverse complement.
AATTAAGTTGCGCACTGATTGTTTTTGCCCGCATGGCCATTTGCCGGTATTAAGTAGAGCCCTCATCTCGATAGGAATTTCTCGATGGTTTTAAAACAAAATGGCTGATCATCTTCCGGCAAGTTAGCCGGAGCACGAAGCTCATCGATAAATTAACTTCCCATGTCGACGCTTACGTAGACCATCAGGAACCGGTCACGGGGGATTAATTTTGCGATTATGATAAATAAAAACTCGCCGGCAGGGAATCGTCCGTGTGACGCGTCGCCACCGGTTCCGAACAAGTAGCAGATTAATTCGCGATGACCGTGCGGTATTTCGGGACGCGTGTAATCGTACTGTTTCAAAGTGTCATGACCAAACGCGAGAAATGGTGATATAATTACCGAGACCTGCTGCAGCGTCATCAGCGAGTCCTGATATAATGTTTGCGGGACGGGGCGAGGCTTTGTCGAAATTGAAAAACCAGAAAATGCCAATTAAAACACCATTTATAATATTTAAAATGCAGATTTTTCGCGTGTGTAAAAATAAAAAGCCAAAACTTGTACTCTGATATTTGTTTGAATTAACAACAATATATCTGTACTATTTAGAAATGGCACTTTTCGATAGGAGATGTAATAAATAGTATAATAATAAATTAAAGTATAATAATAATAAATGTAATAAATAGACTGTTAAAAATTAATGTGTGCCAGTAAAGGGCTGGTCATGATAACAACAAAATTTTGCTATTTTAATATGCAAACTATGGGTTCATAAGTAACAATTCTAATAATAATTGTGGAACTGTTTGTAAAAGAAACACATATATTCAACCACAATTATAAAGTATTTCATAAACTGCTGATAAAAGCTAACAAAAAATTCAATTCTATGTAAATCAATAAAATGTCTGACACCTAGGTGATCTCAGATACCAAAAAATGGTTCTTTAAACATCATGACCGCAGCTCCGCTTTAATCTAAAATCGAAACACACGGTTTCACCTTGGTGTTTCTTTCAAGATTTCCTGGCGGCTTCTTCCTTCGATTCTTTCCGATCCTTCAGCTTCTTCCCCGCGGTTTCTTTTTCTTCATTTCCGAGGAGCAAAAGGCGAGCGTTCATTGTTTCGAGCCCGAGCTTACCCGGGCGGAAACAAATGACCGGGCGCATAAAGTCGGTAGCAAAAAAGCATCGGGTTCCTTCGTTAAAACTAATATATGTCACCATTATTTTTAATAACGCAAAAAGGGCAAGAACCATCCACCGTCGCGTAATGGGAACTTTCTGTGGGCACGCTGCTCCCACCCCTTCTTCGATTCCGCGCTCCGTTTCTTTTCGGTTTTTTCGCCTTAATTGTCCGGGCCCGGCAGATGGTGCCGGGCGTTCGGCTAACGAGACTCGACAGTACCGTGGATCCGGAGTCATCGTTTTACTTATCACACAAGGTGTATACATTGTTATCGTAATTAATGGGCCCACGCACGAGGAATGCGAGTTATGGACAACCTCGAGGGTGTTTTCGCTTGCGTGACCTCGCCCAATTGAAGAGGCCTTGCCGAGAACGCTGCAAATGGTGGACATGGCATTTTTCTCGAGCTACAAACGTATTCTCTCACTTCAAATTGCTTATAAAGATCCATTTTTCAAGTGAAAATACGCCCAATTCAAAAGCTATTGCTGAGAACATTGCAAATGGTGAACGTGACATTGTTCTTGAGGTAGGAACGTGTTCCCCAACTTCAAATTGTTCATGAAGTCGTCGAATTTTTTTTAGTTACATGATAAATCAAAGAAAACAGGTTATTAATTTTAAGAAATTATTTTTAATTGATTTAAGAAATTGATTTTTAATTCATTTAAGAAATTGATGAATCGACTTGGCTAAAACAAAACGTTAAGTTTGAACATGTGTACCTCCGATTCGAAAAAAACGAAAGCGAGCAATACGAATTGCTCAATTAATTCTCCCTTAGAATCCCCGGCAAAAAGAACGCGCTCTGGTTAAAAGCACAAAATTTATTTTCGAGCTGGCAAACATAGGATCGTTAGACGCAAAGTTATAGCCAATTAACGGGATAATTACGAATTCGGTAGATACCATGATGGCGTGCATGGATCCTCGCGGACCTCCGACTACGTTGTAATCAATTTTCCCCCGACATTGGGATTGGAAATGGATTTTTAGTCGCGGTCCTACCTTTCATGGGGACAACTTTACGTCTCTATTAAGGCAGTTGCATGGTCGCCAGGGCTGTGCGTAACCCGGCTGCCCGGCTAATCTGCTTAATGGCTTTCGTGCACGACGATATTGCGTCCTCGGTTCACTGCGACTACTCACGCAATTTCCTGCATCGCCAAAGGTGCGCTTCTTGCGAGCGGTCGAGATACGGCAGCGAAAAACGCACCGCTGGAAGACACCGTTTACGTTTGTTCGGTTTGCTTTTTTACGAGCAGAGACACTTTATTTCGAAAAGAGAAAGAAAAATATGGTCGGCTTGTGTATGGTTGGTTTTACCGCCATTTTGTTGAACCAGGAAAGGGGCGAGATATTATTTTAGCGAGAAAAATTCGAGGTCGATCAAAATTGTTTTGTATTTGAAGCAAAGAGATCAACACGTAAAAATTGTGGAAGATATTTTTGCAATAAAATAAAAATTGTAGTAATTTCGTGAAAATAAAAATCAATAAAAAATTGTTCTTCTAACGATTTTAATTTTGTGTCTGTATCGAGTTTAATTCTTTCAAGTATTTCCGTCATGAATGTGAATAACATGTCCGGTCTACTGATGGTTCTAAAGAGGTTGAAAGCATCCCTTCAATTAGGAAAGGACATTGGCGAATATCAAACAAATTCATATAACATAAACAACCACAAAAGTACCAATCTACATGCGTTCGAAGCTTCCAAAAATCTGACAAAATGAAGAAAGAATTGAACTTCAAAATAGAAATTTTTATTTACATGACAATACTACTACAACCCAAAAAGATTACAACGCGAGGTGCAAAGTAAAAGCGAGAAATTCACCGTTACAGAGCCGAAAAATTTTTACACACCGCTGAAACGTCGTCTTTTAATCTCCCCCAAAGATCTCATTACCGAAACCCATCGCTGTGACTTCGAGGGCGACTGCATCTTCCATCGATCCACTACATCACCCTTTCTAATCACGCGTCCATCTGTTTACCTTGTCCTGACGCGTCCCGATCGCCCTTAAACGCCACACTTTCCGAAACAATCGCCGATAAAGATCTCGAAGGGCGTGAGGTGGCTGGACGTTGAATCTCAGTCGGCCCGGGAACCACGCATACATATTCATAACCCGAACGGTTTTATCTCTATTTCAGCCGGTAGCCGGTCGCGACAAATCAATTTTCAGTGCAAATATATTCTCGATGCGTGGATCGGGTAGCTCGTATATCCTCTCCTCGTACCCTCTTTTTGCCTCCTACTCCGAGCCCGTACACCTTCGCTGCCTATCCATCTACGTATGCACAGGGTCACACAAAAGTGGTGGTCGTCGATCATTTCAAAGGCAGAAAATATCTATTTCATGTTAGGAGAAAAATATTTTTTTCTTACTTTTTCTTCTTTTTAATTGAATATTATTTAAATGTTGAATTTAGATTTTTCAAATATTGATTTCACATTCTTTGTAATATTTACTTTATTTTTTTTATATATTTAGTTTATATTCTTTGAATATTTAGCTTATATTTTCTAAACATTCAATTTACATTTCTTAAACATGTATGCAATAGTTAGATCCAATATTTATCTCATATGAAAAAGTGTAACTTAAAAAATATTTTTCCAATATTTTCGTGCTACTAGGGTATATACTAATATAATTATTAAGCTATTATTATATCAGAGCTTTTAAGAATTTGTAATTTATAGACTACAGATCTTTATGCAAAATAAAAATGTTCTTCATCGTTTGTAGGAAGGAGGAATTAAATAAAATTTCATTTCATCCCTTAATGGCATCTTTACATTGACAACAAGGTAACACCATTATTAGATTCTTCTAATTACTTATTGTTTTATATTTCACCGAGCCAATTTTTACATAAATGCATAAAAATCCGCAGTCCAGTAATTTAGTACTAGTCTGCAGATTATTATGAAATAAATTTTTACCAGCAGTTGCAAGCGAGGAGTTTTTAACGAACACGAATGTGCTAGAAAAGAGATTCCAATTAATCCTGAAACTATCTACGAAGTTGGAACATAAAATTCGAAAATGCCTCCACCACCAGAATTCCGTTCACCCACAAGTCATCCGCAAAGGCACCCCTAAAACTTCCGAAACTCCTCGGCGAGGCATTTTTCATGCGGCCCTCTGCGGTAGCAGCGGCCAATATTCAACTGGAATCAACCGCAGCAGAATTTCCCCGCATTCTACCTCAATCCCAGACCCTAATCTTCAATTCTCATCAAGCCACTCGTTCCGTGGAAGAGGCTGCGGAGCCAAGAAAGCCCGGCAGCCGCCGGCCGAAACAAAAAGCCAGAAGTATGATACGTATTACACTAACTTTAATTCCTGCGCCACGATCCTCGCCATTTCCTTTTCCACCCTCACCCTCTCGAGTCGCCTCTCCAATAATTTCATTTCCAGGGCGCAGACGAAATTCTCACCGCTCCGCGAGAACTTCCATTTAACCGAAGCCATCCCCATCCCTGGTTTTAGGGGTAGCAAAATGGAGGAAAGTTCTGAGAGATGGTCCCGGCAAAAAGCGAAGCTGCCGAGCGTTCTCTGGGCCCCGTGCTCGTGTATCGTAAGAAAATAAGATATACGAGACAGGCGCGGGAGGGCAACGCGGGCACGGGTTTCTCTGCGGACCAGCGAGTGCATCCTAACTCAGCTAGGTAACGTTACCTTCTACGGTGGCAGCGAAATAATTGCGACGTCGTCGCTGACAAAGAGGACACGAGCGTGGGCTTCAACCGGGGATCCTTCCTCCTTCGACGGGTACAGGTTCCAGCAATATCGGTGGACGCCTCTGAGGGTAGACGGACTGCAAGAATATTGCAACAAACATACTTGTTGAAAAATTATTAAAATTAAAGATGCCGATGTATGGTTTTTCCTGTATTAAAATTGGGTCCCATGAAAATCATCGACTACATTTCATCGACACCAGATTTGACCGACGACTACTTTGGTCGACAACGCCTTAAACCGACATCGTTTTTAGATTCGTTTTTACAGATTTTTACATATTTAATACATCGGCATCTTCAATTTTAATAATTTTTCAACACCAGATTTGACCGACAACTACTTTGGTCGACAACGTTTTTAGATTCGTTGTCGGCCAACGTAGTCGTCGGTCAAATCTGACATCGGTAGAATGTTGTCGGTGAAAACCGTGTCGGGGAAATTTGTGTCGTTCATTTCCATGGAAGCCATTAAAATTGTAAGAAAAGAAATTACATTTAATTTGGTTTCTACTTCTTGCAATCATTGCAGACAATTTTTATTTTACATAGAGATCTGCAGTCTACTCATTATACAGCCTCATAATTGATAGCACACGGTTCAAATAAATTTTTAGAATTGGACCAAGGTGGATCAGTGTACTGACGCGTGACGAACAATCTGAAATAAATGTATTTATAGAAAATTCATTAATTTAATATATAGTCTTATAATTCATAGCACACACTTCAATTAAGTTTTTAGAAATGGACCAACGTGAAGTATACTGGACAACGTGTAACGACAATTGAGAGAAAGTATTAAATCAAATCTTAATCCAACGATAAAATCCGAACGATAAAATCGTTTCGTCTGTTCCCGAGAATTGTTCCTGGCGGGGCTCCTCTCGATAATTTAAAGTACTGCCCAATGTTTGGATAAAGGATACACTGCGTGGATGAATGTTTAAACGAATAATCGTGCAATAAATTGTCCGTTTAATCGTTGTTTATCGATCCAATAAATACGCGTAGGTCGAGATATACGATGGGAATGGAATGAGGTCTACGCGTGAACTTCGATCTGTGCCAGGTGCAGCGTTCCATCCGCGGGCATTATGGGGGCGTTGGACGTACAACCATGAGTTTTTGTAATGGGCCCCCCTCCCTCCCATACCTTGATGCGGGCGTATTCACGTCGAGTAATTCATACAAATTGATAAACTCCGGTACACGCGACCTCCTGGTCGGTGGCTTAACGCGTGATTTCGAAAGGAGAAGAACGAAGAAGGAAACCCGTGGCTTGATCTCTTCATCATGCGGTCTAATCCTTCAGAATTATCGAGCGATCGAATCACGCAGCTTCGGACGATTCACAAAGCCTACGCGCGCCGTTCTTTCCACCGTGGCTTCCTTAATCCTGTGGCTTTCTATGCGACTTCGGAACGACGTTTATCATAGATACTTCCTACTGGACGGTCGCTGTATGAAGTCGTATCCGACGTGCGATTAATGGTCAGTGAGTTGTCAATGGTGGAATCTGCGCCTATGGGGTCATTCGAGGCGTCACTTGCTTATTTCATACTTGAAATTCCTTTGGAAACAACTTCGTCTCGTTTCAAAGATTCCACCGATTTTTAATATATTTTCTGGGAGTGTGCAGGTGCAACGAAGAGTCAGTGTATTGTTAATGACTTTTAATCATTCAGTCATCGTGGCGTAGCACAGTGGGCTGCATCGAGGAGAAATTTTAGTAGAACTCTTAAACCATAAAATTCGTTAAAAAATTATTCCTATCTACTAATAATTCTCGCAATAAATATATGTAATAATTTTTTAATTCATTGTTTCAGAATAATAATTAAATTTCTTTACTCGTTACTCATTTAGTACTGTCCACATAATTTTTATCAAACATGTCTTTGGTTAGAAATTTCTTCGTATTTCTTGACTTTGTTTTTGCAAATAGCTGTGTGTCGGAAACTCAGCTATTCATTAATTTGTAAAAAATTGAAGCACTTTGAGCTGTATGCTTTTACGTAACTTTCACGCAATGGATTGTTTTCTGTCCAAGGGGCGATGCCGAAACAATTCCTATTATTTAACATTCAAATTTGAGCCACCGGAGGTACACGCCGTCCGATGGAACACTCGAGCTTGAGCCACCGGTGGCGCACGACATCGTGAATGTGTTAATCGAGTCTAGTCGTCTCGAGTGTTTCCATGGGAGATTTTCTCGTGCGAAAAGGGCACCGTAAAAATTCCACCGGCCATCTGCCGGCATTCTATTCGTCGTCCTACACTTTCCTCGGTGCGGGGTCTCTAACCAAGCCGGGATACTCTATATCAAGGGAGGATTTTTCTTGGGAGGCCGGCGCCGGGTTACGGATCAACGAGATGCAATGATAGCAAGGCTTGCGCGTAGCAGCTGTTGCCGCGTGATAGCGCAAGGAAGGGTTTAATGTACCTCGAAGCGGAGACGAGCACGTACGCTCGCCTATCCGCTTTGCAGTTTACCCCTCGCCAAGCGGCATATGGCGCACAACGATTTTTCCGTCGGGTTAATTATGCGAGACCGTCTCTCTATACGGCCAAAGGGACATCGTTCTTCGTCCCTTCCACTGTTCCAGCGTTGCACCTAGACTTCTTCTTCTTCTTGCAACCGCGACGTCTGCTTTTGCCATTTTGTTTCACGCTCGGCATCCCGCTCTGCACATCTGTGGGAAAATTGCACGGGATCGCTGCCGAGGCGAGCGGAACGCCTTGGAAATTGGTCGTCTCTGCCCCTGGCAGCCTGGGGAAAGTCGACGCAATTTCAAAGATAATGCGGTTCCTACGTGGCATCGATCTCCACCGAGCCACGGATCTGGAACGACCACGCTGATCCCTCTGGCGAGAGATCGCCGCTGACCTGAAACTAACGTGTATATTGTGCTTTGATTCTGAACTGCAAGCGGCGCTGAACTGAAGAAAAAGCGGAGCATTAGTGTCACAACGATAACAATTATTTTACCAGACTGTATATCAGGATCGAATTCTATCAGTGTGGAAAAATTGCCTGACTCACTAGAACGTGTAGAAAATTCCAGCTCGACCGAACCATTTTAAGGTTAAGACCGAATAAATTTTAGCAAAGATAAAGCTCAAGGAAGTTCAACATTCGATGGAAATACTCCACTGTGAGTTGGCGGAGTTTACTCTCCTTAAACTGCATTTTTGATATTCGAAAAAATTCTGGCGAATTTGATTTACTCAGCTTTCGAATGTTCAATTCTGTCCGTAAAGGTGAAAATTCGTTTCAACGCACGAAGGATATTTTTCTGGAATAGATTTCCATGGAAATCACCAACACAGTTTTCACCGCCTCCAGATTTGACCGACAACGATTTTAGATTAGTTGTCGATCAAAATCGTTGTCGGCTAAAGTAGTCGTTGGTAAAATGTTATTGGTGAAAACCGCGTCAGGAAAATTTGTGTCGGTGATTTCCATGGGACCCCCAGGATCGCCGATGGACCAACCGCAGATCATTCTCCGAATCAAGTTCAATACCGGTAAGCCCGCGCAAATATTATTCCGGGCCGGTTGTCCGCGGGCTCCCTAAGCGATGATACGGCTTTTGTCGTGAAAGGATTCCCACAAAGGGCCCAATCATTCAGCCCGGAACGTAATGAATGGCCAGCATTTACATACGAAGATGGCGAGTATCTTATTACAAGGGAACCAAAAGGGGGGTGGGTTGCCCTCTCCGTTCGGTTGAACCCGCGCCGAACAATGCGCGACCGTGGTGGTCGCGAAGGTAATGCCTGGACGACGCGTTGCTGAAGACATGATTAACATCCGTTAATAAGATGGATGCGCGTGACGGCCATTGTTGCGGCCGCTGACGTTGGGTGTGATTTAGGTGCCTCGTTCCTCCGAGAGCCCTGACTCCAGTGTCTATGAGTCTTTAGTTTAGACCCGTGATCGTTTTCCCCGAGCCTTTTGTTTGCCCCCGCTATTTTACATGTCTCGTTGACGCGCGCGCGACACCGACAACAGGTGAACAGAGGTTATTGTTGGTAAATTTCCAAGGGAAATTGAATTCACGGTGAAAGAGCCTGCGGTGATTGATCCCGCGAATGCCTGCTCGTGAAAGCTGCTTCTTTCTCGAGGGCAAGCTTCCACCAGCGAACAAAACTGGAATTAAAAGAAGATAAATTATGCTGGGTCAAGTATAAACAACACAAGTTAATTGTAAATGTCTTCTTCTTTAACTTTAAAACAGAGGAAACCTGCTAAGATTCATAAAAACTACACACGAATGCGATGGAATTTAAGCAGTGACACAGTCGTCGCTAATAATACTGTCTAACAAATTTCAACTTTTTTCATGTTTCCATATAATTGTTAGTAGATCTTATAGAGTTTTTGCGCTGATCCTGTCTTCAAATGTATTCTTCTTCTGTTAATGATTGTAATCTCACTGTAAGCTTTAAATTTTAAAGGGTTTGCAGTATCTGAGATGGATAAATTTTCTCCCAAGAAGTACACGAGGATTAAAATTTCATATCGAGTCCTGACTTCAACCTAGCCAGTTTAATTAATTGGAGCACACTCCACTGTGCTATATCGATGATACAATTTACCACAAAGATAGTAATACCAATGGAAGTACCCCAAATAGAAAATATCTAAGAGCGCTCATAAAGAGGATTAGAATATTGCAAACTTCCCATCACTTTGGGAAAAGTTACGTCAGCGTATGTGGTTAAATTGACGAGCACAAATACCGATAGAATTCGTAATGAGCTCGTACAGTATCTCTCAGACACCATGAGCAGCTCGAACAGCGTGAAGAACGAGCCTTGTCGAACATGACACGTCCAACGGTGTGCCGACGACACACATGAAGGATCATTTTGTATCTGCCAGCAAGGTTTCACGCGTCCGGTCGTCTTAAACAAGAGTTTAGGTGACACCGGACGATAGCATTAATATTAATAGACTTTCGAGCAAGTATTTAGCCGATAAGAAGACAAGTTTTGCTTTTAAAAACCGGTGATTGACGCGTGGCCTAAATTGCTGAACATCCATTAAAGACGAGAGCCGATTCGGAAATTCACAATTCTCTTTTTTTTTTATTCCGTCTCAACCAAATGGGAGGGATTTCAGTTTGAACGGTGTAAGCGTCGGTCGGGTTTTAGCCGAGTCGATAGTCGATCCTGTAAGACGAACTTTGACCCTCTGACACAGAAGAGTCTCTTGTATAACGACGTGGTAGCTGTGTGAGTTTGTCGGTGCTCGAACAGGTTTGACGGAAAGCATTAAGTGCTAGGAGGCTCGAAGTCGCCGATTAGCCACACCTCGTAAAAGCGAATGCCAATTTCGCTAATCGATGATTCGATTAACTCTCGATAAAAGCGGCGACGATCCTGTGTTCGATAAAGCTTGCAATCCCGCGACTCCGTCGACCCGGTTAGCCCAGCTTGGCCCTTGCATAAAAAGAATTTTCGCTTTACATTATACTGCCGCCATTGGGTGTCGTAATGTAAATTCGATTATAATATTATAAAATCATATCAGCAATTTTTGATTTAACAGATGCGTTGCTCATGTGAAACATCAAATAAAAAACGCAAAGTGTATTGTATTTTTCAATAAAAAATTTTTTATTTAAATTTATATTGTAAAAATATGATTCGACTTTGTTTTTCTGATTAAACATATGTGTATCTGAGAGATACAGTGCGACTATACTTGGCGGACAGAAACCGCGAACACCGAAAGGTTGATCACAGTCATCTCACATTTGCAATAAGTCACAGCTGTATTGTTAAAATTATAATATTTCAACAATATACTAAGTGGCTGTTCAAAACCGAAAAATTGTTATTAATACCGATGCTCCTTCATAGCGACGCCTTTCATTTATCTTCTATTAAAAGCATATTTCTATAGCACAACAGGCAATCAAACTTCCGTGATAATTGCATTCCACGTTCCAAGATGCCTGGTCTTTCAAAATCAGAGTAAGTACAATGAATCCTTTAGAACAATTGCATTCCAAGACTCATCCAGCTCGGATCAAATGCAACCCACTACCAGCAGGGACTCAGCAATCGTCACCGGGTTCCGAATTCTTGCGCTGATAGTCCAGCCCGGTAAAGTGGTCCTGGTAGGAGCATCTGGCCGGTGTTTCTCGTCCATCAGCGCGGCAAACGAGTTTAGGCCAGGTTCGAGGAATTTGTTCGGGACACGCGAGCACGTTTTGTCTTCGGGGCGTCGTTCGCAGGAGATCTTTTCGGTGCTGGACGCGCGTTGCATGGTGTGCCGTCTGCACCCACGTGCGTTCTCCTCCGCGAATGCGTTCTAGAGACGTTTTATGTTTTATGCGAGTTGTGCAGCTGCCCGTTACCGACACCCCCGCAACTCAATATTCAAATTAGCGGTCTTGAGTCTCTCTCTCTCTCTCGGTCGCTTTCACCCCCTTTCCGCGCGCGTGTGTGTGTCTGCGTAATGAGAAAAAAGACGTGGGCCTGCGAAATATTATCATAATGACGTCCGACCGTAGGTGTAAGACATCACTTCGGGGGGATCGGAGGGGATGGACAAGTATCTGAAAACGAAACGAAACGACGGGGAGGCGCGACGTATCAATTTCAACCTGCTAACCCCCGTATCCTTTTTAATTTCGTCTCGTGTCATTAAAAACTCCGGCCCCCTCGGATAAATTGAATACTGAATTGGTTGACAAGCATCTGGATACGGGGGTTGGTCTGATCGCACGAACGATTAGTTTCTCGTCCTTGTTTTTCCTCTTTGAGAGAAACAGGACATTCGTGGAAGCTTATCTGGATATTAGAGAGTTTTTCTTATCGCTGATTGTCTCGAGATATTATATTAGTGGCGATGCTTTGATTCAAGTAGGTTATTGATTTGTTTTGATGCTGTGGTTGGGTGATGCAGCAGTGATTAGGAAATTGCCAGATCTTATTACGGTAGAGGTAATCAGTTCTTGAGTTGAATTAAAAGTCTGGAGATTCGAGAATTTTTAATGTACACTTATACGTACTTGTTGGTTCTCTGGAGAGTCTTCTAGACTCTTGAGGCAAGTAATTTCACGTTGAAGCAATTTTAGCTAATTTTAAAGCAAGGGCGAAATAAGAAGAGAACGAATAAAAAATCTACACTGCTAAGGGGTTAATCAATATAGATAAAAATCTGCAATACCTTTTCTCTAGTCCTTCAAATTGAATAGCGTATATCAACTTCTGCGTCTGCTATGCAGGTAAGACTTCAATCTATTCAACATCCGACAGCACGAACTTGAATCTCCCACTTCAAAAGGACAATTCCAAGACGAAAGTAATTTCCACGATTCGACGAGAAACTCTCGGCATCGATTGGATCAGAGAGGGGTTGGGGGGATCGAGTTGCGCCCAAATCGTAGTTCTGTACCTGACGTGTCCTTTCGCCCCCACGAACGACCACGCGATCCATCGAGGTAAATTCCCGAGGAAAACGATGAAAACAAAGGTACGCGTAAAAATAGGTTCCATTATTTTATAACAAAAATGTTCATCCATGGACAGCGGACCATTCTTGTAACTACATAATTAATGACGTTTGCAGCCATTGCATTATTTAACAATTTTTTAGATCATATTTTCTAATGCAGCAGTTGAAGCTATTAACGGAACTGTAAATACATTAAAAAATAAAAAAAGATTGCTCCGATCCGATGTTCAGAATTATTGTTTAATTTATCAATTTTTCAAACCATATTATTCAATGTGCTATTTGCAGCAGCTGTAGCTATTAACGAAACTATAAATGCATTAAAAAATAAAAAAAAGATTGCTCCGATCCGATGTTCAAAATCATTGGTTAATTTATCATTTTTTCAAACCATATTATTCAATGTGCTATTTGCAGCAGCTGTAGCTATTAACGAAACTATAAATGCATTAAAAAATAAAAAAAGATTGCTCCGATCCGATGTTCAAAATCATTGTTTAATTTATCAATTTTTCAAACCATATTATCTAATGTGCTATTTGTGGATATATGAATCCTTTTACCGTTTCTAATGCAGCAGCTGAAGCTATTAGCGCAGCTATAAATACATTAAAAAAGATAAGAAGAAGATTGGTCCGATCGAAGCTGTTACGTCTTTTATCGCTGGAAGATAAACGCGCCCTAAGTCGCGCGATTAAAGCTGGGTCCCTACACGTCGGAAAAAGGGGAATCCTGTGGGCAGCTGGGACGGGCGTTTTACTGAAGCCAGACGGTTCAAGTAGGACGAAAGGACGTTTACGAGGCGCTGGCAAAGGGTGTTAGTTTTACCTGGGTGGTCCCGCGACTCTCGCAGGATTAATCGGCGACGTCCAGGGGACGCAATATATAAATTGGGCTGCCGGATCCTCCTCCCCGCCACGAGAGACGTCGCAGGCCGCTCTCGCAGGATTACAAATGCCCGGTCCTTCGGTCCTTAACATCATTGTAGATGGATATCTCTCCGTGTGGATCGGCGGACGATCGCTCCCGGTCTTTCCGTCGACTTTGATCGAGCTGCCGGGGCCACAGAATCCGTTTCGTTCGGCTTACGTTTACGACGGACGGTTCTTACAAGCGCGGAATCCCGACGCCGCATTCCGCCCGAAAATTCCGACGATTTTGAAGACCCTCCAGCCGAAAATTTATGTTCCAATTTACTAAATATATCCTCAATAGCTTCCGTATCGAGTGTCTTTCCTCATTCGAACACACGGGCAGGGATCAAGTTAATATGCTCGTTTGGAAGATGGTGTAAACTACAATTAAAATTTCCGGAGGTCGTTGACCCTGCTACGCCATGTTCGTGAGGTTACCTTCCACTCAATTGTGTACAGTTCTGTTTAATTGTGTGGTCACATTGTTGAAAATAAATGACAACTCTCCAAAATCAACAAAATCTTCGTCTAGAAAGGTTCAGAAATAAAGACATACTTAAAATCGTTTTCACAGTCATGATTAGGCTCCTGATTTCATGCATTCGAGTAAATTCATTCGAGGATTTCTCAAATTCTAAAGGAAAGTCTCAGTAGCTTACAAGTAAGACATGAGCACAGTACGTGGTATTGTTTTTCTGTAATTCTTAAAGTTATTTCATTAAGCAAGTAAGTTGACATATTTCAATATATATATATCGTAATATATTGTTTTAAATGTGTTCTCATCAACAGAATATCACCTTTTATTTTCTATACCAAGACCGAAACGTCGAAATTAATATATCGCAAAATTGCTTTCAATTAATTGTGCTCGATCGAACCAATGCGCCGAGAACATCATCTTTGTTCTAAAGGAAAGAACGACAAATTCGATTTTGCGTAAAAATCCGTAGTTTAGATAAATAAAACGATTTAGCAAAAAATGTGTCCTCAGAAGCACACGTTGCAAAGGATTCCACTGCATGTGACCAAACGATAATGAACACTTCGGAATTACCGTCGTGTACAAAGAATGGAAACAAAATGAAAATAAATTGCATCGAGCGGTCAGAAAGAAATTCCCGAAAGGCCGAAACGATCGGAAGCATCTCGGAGCAGTTCCCAGAGATGAATAGCAGCCGGGGTTAATTAAATAATTGCGCGTTCGCTCGTGGTCCCGGGCATCGATTCGAATCGCAGGCCGATATCGCGGCCCCATCTTCCAGTAGCTCCGCTTTTAATTTAATATCCTGCCGCGTAATTTCGTGCACATTAGACGGTTAAGGACCCGCATCAGTCTCGATTTTATCTCGCCGCGCCGTCAAAAGATCGCTCCCGGTCTTGGCCCGACTTTGATCGAGCCAGTCCGGTGCTACCGTATTCATGTGGCCCGGTGTTGCAACGCCGCGTCGGTTGCACCGTCGGAATGCAGCATCCACCAACCCGAAAACCCATTTTTAACTAATTGCCGCTCCCGCGGATTTAATCGGACGCTTCATCAGCGAGGATCCGTGGCCTCGCGCCGGAAATGTTAATTTCGAGTATCGGTCGCGCGACGCGAACCTCCGGGCGATCGCGTCGATCTTATCGATGCTTTCGTTCGTTCACCAACAACGAAAATTAGTATCTAACAGAAGAGTTACTGCAAAATTTGCGCGTGAAACGATCTTGTAGATCGCACATGCTTGATAAAGCAGCGTCGAACAATTGAAGAGTCTGTTGCGAAACCAGGTGAGTTCCGATTTCAAAAAATTCATTAGTTCTTTAAGCGAAAATGTATGAAAACTCTTGGAAAGAAATTCTTCAGAGAAAGAAAAATGTATGAAAACTCTTGGAAAAAAATTCTTCAAAGAAAGAAAAATATGCGAAGGATCTTCGAAAAAAATTCTTTAGAAAAAAGAAACCTGTAACCCATTGAATTTGCGTTCTTCGTTTCCAGGGTAACTGAAAAACGGATTTGGCTTATCGACTACAAAATTTTAGCTGCTTTTGTTTTCGATATTTTTTTACCCATGTCATCAGGCATTTTTCTCGATCGTCGGCAGCTTATCGAACCGCGTCGATCGCTCGTTGAATAGCCGGGCAAAGACGATCCAGAGCTGATCCAGCATTCCTAGCGCGTCAGGATGTCAATCCCACAGGAACTAAGCGCACGGAATACCGGCGCACCTTTTTGTCCCCACGAAAATTACCATCTAGTCACCATTCCCGGTGTAGCACCATCAATAACGTATCCCTGGGGTCATGCCGGGTACACTTGCCCGATGCCTGCGCATCCATCTCTGCATTCCCCTTTAAAGGACTTCTTCACTCTTTGTCCATCCGTCTTCTCTTGGCTCGAGTGTCCTCCAGAGTCCGCTGATCCGCGTGGGCTCGTTCGATGATCCTGTTCCGAGTATCATCGTGTAGTTTGAAGGTAATTGTTTCTCCACTGTAGTCCTTTTGTCCTGTTTCCCTGGGAATCACTTGGCCGTTTCAATTGGAGAACACGGTTTTACTTGGACTTTATTTCCTTCGACATTGCTTTTCATTTTTCTGGGAAGATGGGTTACTGCACTCGCAGAAGAATGTGCTGAGAAGTGGACGAACTGGACCATTCGAGAACATGCAGTCATTTTATCTCGATGGTTATGGCAAATAGTGTTGTAAAGAGACAGCTGTGCCAATGAAACATGTCGCAATGGTAAGGATTTGTGTAAGAGAATTGATTTTTCATCCAAATAACATCTAAATGTCTCAGAAACTTAATATCATGGAATCTTTCTTATAAAATGTATATTGCAATTTTATAAAGCTTTTTTAATCTCATGATAAAATCCATTTTAATAGAAATTTCAGCAATAGATATGTTTGAAACATGTTAATTACGACTTTACAGCTATGATTTCCAATGATTAAAGTGGAATCCTTTGAATAATTTTTTAACCGAGACTATATGATTTGTAAAGTGATAAAACGGATTGATCAACACGTGAACTATAGATCTCTACTTGAAACGTTCGACGTTTACGAACACCTGAACGCCTACGGTGAGAAAGAGAAATTTGCAATAATTCTGCCAAAGAGATTAGTATCTTCATGATGACAGCAAGGAGGATAACTGTAGGCAGATGCAAGCAGAGTATACATACAATGTATCAGGGATACTCGTCTAACAGGAAGCACCATTTCATCGCCTACACTAATTCCCCTGTTGCTACTCTTGTCTTCGTGAACGGGACGCTAGACGACCACGTTGGCGGAGGAATGAAGTGCTCGTACCTTGGTCAGAAGTGTCTCGTCATTCTGTTACTTAGACTTCACTTTCACGTAATTACGAGAAAAAAATTCAACGATACTATCCGTTCTACTCGACCTACACAATTTATCAAGTTATTTAATGAGGCTTGTACAAGGCTGGTTAAAAAAAATCCCATCTAAATTATTGTAACTAGATCACGAATTCTGGGAAATCCTTATCATTGGGAATGAAATACATTAGTTAATAAAAAAACCCTGTTGCCACAGGATTAATTTCGCCAATGTATTATTCGTACTGTCAATAATTCCATAAGATGAAAAATATCGGAGTTAAATTATTCTAACTAGACTGCGAGGATTTTTGTAGATTCTTATCACTGGGAATGGAAGACCTTGCGCAACCTACGTAAATGAATAACCATGTCGCCAGGGTTAATTTCGCTATTGTATTCGCAACTGTCAATAATTCCATAAGATGAAAAATATCAGAGTTAAATTATTCTAACTAGACTGCGAGGATTTTTGTAGATTCTTATCACTGGGAATGGAAGACGTTGCGCAGCCTACGTAAATGAATAACCATGTCGCCAGGGTTAATTTCGCTATTGTATTCGCAACTGTCAATAATTCCATAAGATGAAAAATATCAGAGTTAAATTATTCTAACTAGACTGCGAGGATTTTTGTAGATTTTTATCACTAGGAATGGAAGACGTTGCGCAGCCTACGTAAAGGAATAACCATGTGGCCAGGGTTAATTTCGCTATTGTATTCGCACTGTTAACAATTTGATCAGTGGCCATCCGTAAAAAAGCCACACACGACGATCGTTAATCCGTCGGTTAGAAGATCTTTGGAAGGTCTGGATCAGCGCGAGAGGCTATCTCGTCAGAATCCGCCAATTACGTCGGGTACGCCTAATCATCGCGACACGGGGTGATGAATCGCTTGCCTAGGTGGCTCGATACCCACGGTGTTGGCTCGTTTCTCGTCGGTGTCTATTCGAGTCGCACGCAATCGTCTCGAACCATAAAGTTGCACGGGCCGGCTCGGCGGAGGTACGACACACCGCGGGACAGCGCCAAGAAGTGTACAATGCTGTGTACCCCGTGTCCGTGGAACACGACATGCCCATGCGGTGTCCAACAAATGACGGGACCGTCGTGTGTGGTCCCACCTGCGTGGGTGTCACTCCTTTTCCCTCTTCGTTCTCTCCGGTTCTCTTCCCAGGAGAGCAAGAGAGGAAAAACGAGTCGCCAACCCCCTTCCTCTTTCGGGCCCCTCTTATTCCTCGCCCCACGTGTCTCTCAGAGGCCCAGGGCCTCTATCCGCGTCGTTCCGGTGTTCCTTGACACGGGCATGGATCTCACGGGGATCTTCTCGCCTCCTGACATCCGTCTTCCTACGAAAATAGGAGAGACAGAGACAGAAAGAGAGAGGGGGCAGATCGTCCTGCGCGTGGGCCGGCCAGAGATACACCGGCGAGGATCACGCGGACGACCTCCTTGATCTTTCTATTAAACAGGGTTCCTCGACAGCCTGCCTTGATTGCCGGCCCTGACGTCCCTCGATGCTGATTGCCAGGACACGCTCCTGCGGATCGTCTCCCAGGATATTGAAGATGGAACTCGGCGCGAGATGTTATTAGAACCGGCGGAAGGTCCTGCGACTTATTAACGCCAGCCTGCGCTCGCTAAGTACAGTATTCCTACAGTTCTCACTGTTACGGCTTTTCGGGTGTCTACCGAAATTTTTGGAAATTAATTCCTCTAGGACACCAACGACTAATGGCCCACTGGAAAAAAACACCGGTTCTCGTACGATCACCGAAGTAAAGCAGTGTTGGGCGCGACAGTACTCGGATGGATGACCGCTTGGGTATGGAGTATACGCCGAGCAGTGACTGTCTGGGTACGGGCCGCGTGTTGTTGGCAGAATGTGGTTCGGAACCCACCGTATTAAACAGTAGGTCCCGCTGAAAATTAGACTGAAATAGGCTGACATTAGGCGATAGGGAGAGTGGAAAGAAGGAGCAGATTGGTAAATGGATTTGAAACCCTGAGGGAACCAAATAATCATATACAATACAATTCCTCTGGGACATGGATAACTTGTGAAAATTGTCGAAATCAGTAACTCATATTTATATAAACAGAAGAAGTGTGACATAACCTATCACATTGTATTGCCACGTGCGAATTGTAATTTCGAGTTCAATCGTTCGTTCCTTACTTTCATAACAACAAAAATAATTAAAGAAGAGAATTTTTATTTTATTACACCTCCCTGCCAGTTTTTCATTCACAAATTGACTGCAACGATGGAAGACATCTTTCTTACGAAGTAGTTTACCGAACGGGATAATAAATTTGTTACCCAGGCGCAACAAAGCAGAAGGAATGAAATGCAAATGCGTTCAAAGAATTGCGTACGGTTTACAAAGCAGACCGAAACAGCCCCCCACACCCACGAAGACAGTCATGATCCAGAAATCACGTCCGACAGGGTTGGGGTTCATTTGAATCGGAATTTTAATGCGGGACGTGTCTCCTCCGTGTCTATAGCAAGTCTTGTTCGAGCAAAGTCTGAACGATAGTGCTCCCTCGAGGACCTCAATAGCTTCTGCCATCTGCGTGTGCACGAAAATAGGAGAGCCAGGAGGGAGAATGGCACCATTCCGGCGTGGGTGTTTGAATAATCCGGTCGTAAAGTTCGCGAGTGTAGAGAAGGATTGAGCAAGCCGCGTCCTGATGATCGTTCCATTACGGGGTAGCCCACGGAAACCGTGCATACGATCCGTATTAATGCGGAGACCGTTTTTCTACCCCGTGTGCCATTAAACGTGACGAAAATATTAGATTGCTGCATATAAATGGCGGTTCTAGGGACCCAACATTTCTATAGATACACATATACGGTGCGACCATAACTTCACCTATTCCGAGGATGCAGTTTAGGAATTTTTTTCTGGTAGATCAGGTAAGATATTTTTATGAAACTTTACAGATATGATTATTCATATCACAACAACATTCCGCGAATTTTTTTTAACATTCTTATCGCCAAAACTGTAATAATTGTTTATTTAAGCTGTACTTAAGGATTTTTTTATTGGTAAACTAATTCATATATTTTTACTAAAATTAGCGGATGCATTTATGTGTGTTAAAGCTTCGTTCATGAATTTTTGTAACATCGTTGTCGTCAAAATTATATTAATTACTTATCACGGAGTGGTTTTATTTATTAAAATAAACCAGAATAGCTCCGAAATGTAATTGATCATTTTTATTATCGTGTATACGTAATGACATGTGTGTATGCAAATGAGACGTTGTCCGACGTGCACAGGCACTTCCTTCAGGACGAAAAACAATTTCTTTTATTCATGATTTCGAAAGGAACTCCCGGTGAAGTCATTTCCAAACGGGTACCATACCGAATATCATCAGGCGAGTTCAATTTACCGTTGGTGAATTGGTGAATGTTAATTTTTCTCGAAATTTCGGATGCGAAATGCAGCTCGCTAGAATAGAAGCGTTCTCGCGAATTACGAAAACATCGATTAGCATATTGGCCCCGTATAAGGACGAGTGGGATTCCGGCCACGTAGAGGCACTTCCTGTTTCCACCTTGAGGATATTTATCTATTTCTCGAAACCCTTGCCTAAACCAACACCTAACGTACGAAAAGGGGCGCCTACGGGGACCTGTGTATCTTCCGTGCACATCTACTTGTCTAAATTCAAAACAGTATCCTCTGTCCCGTTCCCACTAAAAGCAGCCCCACCGCCGTTAACAAACTACCTGCACGTCCCGTTCGAAACCGGGACCCTGACACTCTTTTTAATTCTTATCTCGTGACATCCTCTTCCGAAGGATCCTCCGTTACGACGCGATCGTCTTCACGCTCTCTCCCAAAAGACTTATCGACTCCTCGACTCTTACCTGGCGCAGGTGGTCCTGACGCAAGGGCTGCCTGGTCAGGTGACGAATTGGGTGTGGGACCAACCCCTCAGTTTCAGGATTTACTCGAAACCGTTTCAATCTACGCTCGCTCCACTACTCGATAGACAGATGCTGCGAACGTGTCACTTATCCTGACACTTTGTACCCACGTTTTATCACCAGACCCATTTCTAAGGTGTCACATACCTTTCACGTGGCCATTTCTGTTTTAACGCACCCCGTATCTCTCACTAGAACCAAATTAACATACTCTGTAAAGTCGAACTGTAAACTTTGTACGCATTCTTCATTGCATATTTCGTTAAAAATGTATATTTATTTCACACCTGACAGAGAAGTCAGACGACGATTAAATATGTATGGCATGAAATTAGAATTTTTCTTTGCTCCGAAAGAAATGATTAATCCATGCATATTCAGGTGATCCGTTTGAAATCTTCATCACGAGCCTGACGGAAATTTATAAAAGTAGATGGCTACGAGTCTGTTAATTATCACGAAGCTAGTTTATCTTCCTGCAGTCTGGCTCAATAAATCACGAAGCGCTAGAGAGAAAGTGTCCTCCAATTACCAAATTAGAAGTGGATCTTCCACCGTCAGCCGGTAAATTTCCCGGATAGATTTTCATCCCAAACTGGCATGAGCTCCATCTGCTGCAATAAGTGGACACTTGAGAATTTTTTGGGGAACACGCGTCAGCAGAGACGCGTTAAAGGAAGTATGAAACTGTCCCCGGACAATGGGCCACTTAAAGCGGACGATCCACAGAGCCTGCGGTGCCTTTTCCTTCTGGCAGGAGGAAGCGTAGGATTCCACGTTGGAAACTTGCGAAATATCTCAAGTGGTCGCACATGTGTGCGCGCGCGTGTGTGTCGAGGTACTTGAAGAAGAGACTCCAGACGTCATCGGTGGCGGGCAATCAAAGATTTCCGGGTACTCGAATGCCGCGAGGCACTTCGGGAGGGCCATTATCGACTTGACGCACTCACAAGCGCCGTTTCCGATCTGTCACCGCATCCCCGTGAACTCCGGTACGCCTTCCAAAACTGTTTTCGGCTGGTTTCGGTGCCCGTCAGCAGGATGCGGGCCTGCTGCGACGATTTCTACGGGTGTCAAGTGTCTGGCCAAAAAGCGGTAACAGACCCCGAGGAACTTCCTTTTTCGGAGCTTTCACTCGGCTGCAGAAAAAGGGAGCAACCTTGCTCGGCGACGTGCGATCCGAGTGCAGTGAGTTTGCATCTCTCGCTCGGCGGTGCTCTTAACGTGCCATTCTTCTGTGCAGGTTGCACAATTTATCGACACGAATATCTCTTGGAGCTGCGACACGTGTAACGTGGCCATTTGGTAAGCTCCCTTTGTTGGTTTCATCTCTCTCGCGATAATTGTTGATTCATTCATTCATAGAAATATTTTATATTGTTTCGGATCTATGCTTCCTGCTTTTATCTATCCCGCAATAAAGGTTATTTATTAATCCAGACCATTTTTTTTGGTGTTCCGTCCTGTCACTTTTTAGTCGTAGCAATTTTTATATTTTCTTTTAGTTCACTGGTTACTTTCATCTCTCCCACAGTAAAGGTTCATTTATTAATCCAGACCATTTTTTTAAGAATTTGTTCAATCACTTTTAAAACGTAGCAATTTTCATATTTTTCTAGTTCATTGGTTGCTTTTATCTCTCCCACAGTAAAGGTTTATTTATTAATCCAGACCATTTTTTTTAGTAATTTGATCAGTCACTTTCAAAACGTAGCAATTTTTATATTGTTTTAGTTCATTGGTTGCTTTTATCTCTCCCATAGTAAAGGTTTGTTTATGAACCCAGACTATTTTTTTTTAGTAATTTTGTTCAGTCACTTTTAAATCGAGGCAATTTTTATATTTTTTTAGTTCATTGATTGCTTTTATCTCTCCCGCAGAAAAGCGTTTTATCGAGGTTTTTTATTTTGTTGGTAGATGGTGTATGAACGTTTACCAGCACAACTACCCGATCGATCAGAATTGCTTTCGTCGAGATTCTTCGTACCATCATCCGCAATTCCAATCACCCCAAGATGTGAAATGTTTCGCGAATTCGCGGAAGTTCCCCGCGAACTTCTCTCGAGTCGAAGAATCCGGGATTCCTCTGCAGTAGCGTCCAACAACTTGATTAGTTCGGTTAGTCAAAAAACGAGGAGCGCATTCCAAAACGATGATTGCAAGCGCGAAGTCATTGACTGATGAAGCCCCGACGAGCAAAAGGCTATAGCCGAGGATCAGCCACATGAACTGATAAACCGTTCCCGAGCGGAACTACTGTTATCCAACGATCACGGCGGCGCTTTTTGCCGCGGCTTTGTGATCTCGTCAGAAGCGACCGCGCGATTCCAATATCAAATAATTGATCGGGGTAGCCGCGTCTAATTTATCGCCGTTCCACGAACCGTTTCCACGACTCGCCAAGCTGCAATAAACGGAAATCCTTTCCGTTCCTTCCGCCTATCAGATATCATACCGCACGCGTAAATTACATTTATTACGCGCCAACGGAATAATCGTCCGGCACATAATTTACAGATAGAAAATTCCGCGATCCTTTTCCCCGCCGTTTCTCGTTGACGGCCTTTTTCGGTTCCGGGGAATCCTACTGGCACTTTCGTCCTGGCGATTTATTAAGCGCGGCGTGCGACCAAATCTTCAAAGATAATGGCCGCCGTACCGAAATAAAAAAACGGTACGCAGAAAAGGTATTAATCATTTTCCCGTAATTTTAACTGATACAAGTATTTTCATCGTGACGAATAAATTGAGAATTAGTGATTTTATTTTGTGATTTGATCAATGCATTTCCTTTTCATTTTTTGTGTCGTAGTTGATCGATATTAATTTGTCAAATGAACATGTTCTGTGTGAGACATACAGACTACAGTTCTTTATTTCTTTAATAACTAGCCGACCCAACAGACGTTGTCCTGTCCAAATTTCAATAAATCAAAAAATTATGATTTTTCAAGTTTGTCCGAATTTTCCGACTTTCCTTTGTAATTGTCTTGAATTTTTTTACTAAAAACTTTTCCGGGCCATGACGAACAAAACAAAAGAAGAATTACCCATACCCATCATTCGAATCGTGAGTTATGGTCTTGAACGAGCAGCATTTAAGTTTTATTTATACCTGGTGGGACATTTAAATGGAAACACCTAAATATCTCGGTTATTATTAGTCGTACAAAAAATCTCCACAGAATAAAGTTGTACTGTTTCAAGGGGCGAATTTGATGATGGTAAAAATTTTTTCTCGAGGTCATTTTTTTACAAGATTTCAAGGTCATCGATATTGTTTTACAAAAAGTTTTTACCATCATCAAATTCGCCCCTTGAAACAGTACAACTTTATTCTGTGGAGATTTTTTGTACGACTAATAATAACCGAGATATTTAGGTATTCCTATTTAAATGCCCCACCCGGTATAGATTGTATCAGATTTAAAATGAATTACAGTAGTACAAGCTTCAATGTTTCTAAATGTGATTAGGAACATGATAAATCAAATACATTACAAAATGTTTGCTAATTAACAGTTGTTTCATTATTCGTACAGTAAAACTTCGCTCGTTTCAAACTTGTTTATTGCACAGCAACTCCCACCAGATATTCAAGGTTGTGTGCCTCGTGGTGGGGACTACGACGACCACGTGCAGCAAAAGAATACCTTTCAGAATGGATTTCAAGAAATCCTTAATCAGAGAAGAGGCAAGAGTAAACAACCGAGATAATGAAAAATAAATTCGTGCTGTCCACGGCGAGTAACACTAAATCCACACCGAATCTCCGAAAAATACCAGAGTGAACAGAGCTGACTACCGGCGAAACAGCTTGCAGAACGTTCGCCGAAAGTTTGCGCGCCGTAATGGGCGATGCTTTCGGAGCGTAATTGCCGGTGAATTCGCCTCGGAATTCAAAAACGCATCCCGCCGGTAAGCCAGGAAGTAATCTTTATTAACGTTCCGTGTGATTGCGCGAGCCTGCCATAGGTTACGCAGCAGATTACCCTTTTAGTATCATGAACGCGGCGTGCGTCGGTATTCCCTTTCGTGGCCCTTTACGATCGATTAAGGACAATATAAAGGTCCGATTCGTCGGTGACGTGAAAGGGAACCGCTCTCCACGATGCCTCTTCGGAGCACGTGAACACCAGAGAAACAGCTCGTCCCTCTCGGCGTGTACAAGCCGTTTAACTCGCGTCAAGTGCACCGAGGCTCATTTGAATATTTTATTGTTCCCGCTTTCCAATAGCCAATAGACTGGCCGGAGGGGAGCGAGACAAGGGAGGGTTAACTGCCACCTGGGAACGACAACATAAACGTGCAACCAGTTTTCGACTAGGAACACACGTTTGTTTTCCGACGAGGCCGTAAACCAACCCGGTCCCGACCGATCCTCCGACTGATATACGGACACCTCCAGCAGCATCAAGATGGCTGGCTACAGGTAAATATTAACTTGTCCCAAACTGTTCTTTTCGCAAACTGTCCGAGATTTCTATAAAGCCACCTTTTTCGTGGATATCTCGAAAGTACAGTAGTGCGGATACTCTTTTGTCTCCACGTGGCAACCACAATCCCCACCACGAGCAACAAACGAACTTCTACTGTACCATCAATTTGTATGCACCACAATTCCATTTCCAATGTGCCGTTTTAGGGTTCTATGGAAATTGTCGACATAAATTTCCACGGCACGGTTTTCACTGACTCCAGATTTGACCGACAACGCCTTTAACAGACAACGATTTCAGATAATTTAATAGACAACTAACCTAAAATCGTTGTTGATCAAATTCGGTTAAATGTGTTTCTATTTTAATTTTCTATCGAAATATACTATCACTTACAGGCAACTTCGCCAAAATTAATTTCTCTGAAAAGCGAGAAGATGAACATTGAAAGGAGCAAGCAGCAAAAATCGCGAACAATATAATTCAGAAAATTCAACAAAGGATGCCGTGACAGGATCGGGATAAATCACCGTGCGATGATCCAGCCGATGTCCTCATCGGATGGACACGCGATCAATCATTTATATTGTACTTAATCGATGGTAGAATGTCTTCGAAGGGATTCCCGGCGTATATACGCTGTGTTCGAGGAGATTAGGACGAACCCGAGTACTGCATTCCTTGTTCATGCATCGTCATTCGACCGAGTATTAACCTCCCTTGGTACCCGAGGCACACCAACTCTTCTCTCAGTCTTGGATCTCGAGTTTCAGGCTATCCATACGGAGCGAACGAAGAAGCGTGCGGCACCTGTCGCGAGTTCGTTATTCCTCGTTGTGCTTTTAATGAAACCACCTCCGTAAAGAGGAAATTTTATGCGTGTTTCGTGGGGCCAAGTCGAAAGCGAAGCGTCGCGAAAAGAAATCCCCGCCGCGATTGGCTCTCTCAAACGAACCGATTGACAGGCTTTCGCCTGCCAAGACCGTTCACTTCTTCCGTTGTACAATAACGAGCATCCGATGTGTCTGTTGGCTTTCGTTTGTTCTGTTATTATTCTTATTTTTTTTTAAGAAATTGATCGGGTGGAATATTTGCGAACACACGGCCGTCTCAAAAGAATGTCGGACAAATGAGGCCTCCGCGACAGCTTCATTTAAAAAGCCATCTTTATTGAGTTCTCCGGCAGTGCATTAGCCTCGCGCGCATGCAAACAAAATTTCAATGACACTCTCTCAACGGTAGACTGCGGACTTTATGCATTCGTGGCGACAATGAGTAGTCGTATTTTTATTCCGATAAGAATATCATGATTTTATAATATCTTTTTACTTATTATTGTTGACGTGTTTGAACATGGTCATATTTCTGGGCTAAAACCCTTTAAAATTAGCTCTGACTGAACCCAACAATATCTTTAGGATATACTGTGATGTATTCTTATTTATTTAATAATATTGCGATACTATACTGCAAGATAAAAATATCTTTAGGATATACTGTGATGTATTCTTATTTATTTAATAATATTGCGATACTATACTGCAAGATAAAAATGTTCCACATTGATTGAGGAAAGCAGGAGTAAAATAAAAATTGATTTCATCCTTTAATGACTTTATTACGTTGAAGACAATGTTACGATACACTTCTATTTTTCTAATCATTCACTGTTTCATATTTTACCCAACCAATTTCTTTACATAAAGTTGACGTTTTTGCCGCACAGGTTCGATCACTTTAATTGAAAGCAATTTTGCGATATATTATTTTCGACGTTTCGGTCTTTGTTTAGACCCTTTTCAAGAAAATAATGATTGCGTGTGTGAATTATTCAAACAACATAAAAGCAATATTTTGTTGATGAGAACTTGTTAAACGTTCTGTGCTGTAAACACGTGCTGTGTTCATGTCTTACTTGTAAGAATTTGAGACAAACAGTGAAACTTTCTGAAGTTACGAATCAGATAATCGATCGATGAGTAGATCAATCGATATTCGGCGGTTATTTCAAACCTTGAAAAGTCAAATCCTAACCACGTTTAACTGTCTGTATACCACGTTGTCATGGTAATTTAGAGTAACATTCGAAATTCGATTAATAAAAGATAGCAAACATTTCCATTTTAAACAGACTGGTTTTTACCTTGTGGTATGATCACGGTTAATGTAATTTTTTGGAAATGTTCATCGTAGAATTCATGAAGTAATGTTGCGTAATATTCACGAATCTTAGGTGTTTCATATCTAAGATGCACGCTTGTGTTCTCTGATGCGTGTTTCAAAGTCTCTCGACGTTTGTCAAATGTAAACTTGGTTGCAGCCATTACAGGGAATAGAATAAACGATATTTGAATTTTTTGAAAGTAGTACTTTATCTTTAATTGATGGGAAGAATTTTTTTATGTAATGTGGTATGTTAAAGATTGTGTGCATACCTGCTTTTCTAAAGATCCTTTTGATATTTTTCAAAATTGCTTTCAATTAAAGTGATCGAACCGGTGTGCCAAAAACATCAACTTTGTTTAAACATACGATCGACAAATAAAAAGAAAAGTGAATTTCTTTATAAATGATTAAAAATACGTAGTCTACGCACGACGCACACGACGTTCTCTCGTATCCGAAAGGATGCTTGACTAACTTATCCGATGATCAAACAGTTTGTACCACAGTAACAATTTCGCGGTGCAGCAAAAGGCACCGCAGCGATTTAAAAACACCCCGGCAAGAAGAACGTCTACTTTATTCTCCCCCACCTCCTCCCCCGAAGAAGAACAGCTCCACGATTGAGTCCCGAGATTAGACCACGGTGTAACAGATACGAGGATCATGCGGGGATGAACTTATGCGACTCACGAACGCAAGACGGTCAAATTTAAATGCGCCGTGGCCGGCTCTGTATCGAGAAGACGGGTCACGTCCGTCGAGAATCCTTTTTCGAGATTTCGTTCCGTCCTGGATTTGGAACGGGACGGAGATGACAGTTTGTCCCGGGGAGCTACGAGAAGAATCAGAATACATGCGCTGGCATTAATCACGCTAAAGGAAAATGGCCGCGTCGACCGTGCTGAAAGCAGTGTTTTAAATGAAAATGACGATCGTTGAACAATACTGCTCAGTGCTGGGTTCTTCGAAGCGAGAGGTTTCTTTTAAAATTGAAAATGCTACGCGTCGTGATTTATTTATACTCTTCCCGCTTCGCGCTCCCTTCTTGTAAGAAAGATGGAAAAATAAGCACCAACTAGAACATTCTTATTGAACAAATAAAAATACAAGTAGATTCAAGAATTCCTTAAAAATATTTACGGTAGGGTTTACTGATTTAATCTTAAATTAAGGTTTGAATGTTGAACACCTCAAAGAGTAAAAACAAATAATCAGACCACGTAAGAAAGAATATATACATGGACCAATAAAAGAATATTATAAAACCGCAGTATAATTAAACAAATAAAAATGCAAGTAGATTCAAGAATTCCTTAAAAATATGACAGGGTTTAATTGATTTAATCTTACATTAAGGTCCCTAGCTTGAATGCTGAACACCTCGAAGAGTAAAATAAAATAACCAGACCACGTTAGAAGGAATATACACATGAACAAATAAAATAATATTATTAAACCGTAGTATTATTAAACAAATAAAAATACATGTAGATTCAAGAATTCCTTAAAAATATTAATGCCAGGGTTTACTGATTTAATCTTAAATTAAGGTTTGAATGCTGACACCTCAAAGAGTAAAAACAAATAACTAGACCACGTTAGAAGGAATATACACGTGAACAAATAAAAGAATATTATAAAACGGCAGTATTATGAAACAAATAAAAATACAATTAGGTCCAGGAACACTCAGAAAACCCAGAATGACTATAGACCCGAGTCCATTTTCTCCATCTTCCCTAGCTAAGCGAGTTTCCCGCCGGTCCGAAAAATCGGAGATTAATTTTTACGTCCGTGGCAGACTGTTAACGTATCAGTAGTGCATTACACCGTCTATTTATACCGGCCGTAAAATCCCGTTCGGGCACAGGGGCGTCCAGAGAGGTTTACCTCCCAGGAATTCTTGGGTCGACCGGCGATCCCCGTCGGACAAGGATCACCATTTGTAGATTCCCCTTTTTCCTAACATTTCTGGCACACCTCCGCACACAGTCTCGTCCGCATCATCTGATATCCATTACACGGGGTCCGAACGAGCTCGGTATTCGTCTCCGGGCGAGCAGCAAAAGGATACAGAGTACGTGTCCCCGGGTATCGTCCTGTTTTCGTGGTAACCTCGCCAACGCCTCGTCCTATTATCTGTCTCTTCCAGGACAGTGTTAGGTTACAGGCATTACCGAAGGGGGCCCAGGAGATAAACGGCACTCAGGGACAAATGCTCGCTCAGAAGACGAGCGATAAACTGTGTCTTTCGAGGCTCCTCTTCCCCCCACCTCGAAGACCTTTCGAATTTCATTCCGAAGGAGTACCGCGTGCCTCCACCTGCCTTCCATTCCCGTTCACGGACGAAATGATACTAAGTGCCCGACCATTACTGTACATTTTATTCGTCTTTCCGTGGTATCTTTCGCTCGCTGCCTTCCCCAGTCCGAATCACTCCGAAAACGGACTCCGATCGGAGGGCAACCCGTTATCCCGATAATCGTATCGCTTGTACGTCGTAATTGGACCTCGATGGACGCGCTAATAAGCCTGACGTTTTACAAATTGTCCCTGACAACGACCGTCACCTGGATCTATTTTATTGGGACGCTAGCAGGACCAACCACCGCGACTTTTTAATTAGCCAACCACGATTAAGGGAAACGGCCGGAGTCGACCAACCATGGCGAAACCGATTCGCTACGTGGACTCGCGAATCAGGGACCCCGTAACGCGATGCTCTATCCAGCAACTTGATCCGGAATTTTACAGGCGTATCCTTTTCAAAGTTTCCTAATTTCTTGGCCCGAGAGATGGACGACTGGGATGCCCAGCGATTTAGGGTTATCTGTCCAGACTGTGGCTTTCGACTTTTTTTCTGGCTCGGAATTTATGCGCCTTTCGTTTGGCGAAATTCTTCTTTGCAATCGGCTAATCTATTGGGTGTGCGATTCGAGTTTGGTTCGAATCGTTTAGAGAAATTGAATGCGTTGAATCGAAATGGTCCAACTATTTAATCCTTGCTCCAATTTTTCTAAATATCTCGAGACCTACAGCAAGTATGAAAGAGGTCCTCGCGAAGGAATTTTAATGATTTTTTAAACTCCATAAAACAGTTTATAGAAATTTAAAAAAAATCTTATTTAATCGAAAACAATATGGGGAAGATCTCGTACCGTTGAAAGGGGGTTGGAACTCGATTACTTTTCATCGCGGCAATTTTTCTCTGGCATAGTCGCGGGGATATGATCGTCGATGGAGTCTCCAGCGATACCCGACGTTCTCGTTTTAATTAAAATTTTGCAAGGGGTTACGAGGATCGATGAAAATGGCAAGGAAGCGGGGCGGAGCGAAAGAGAAACAGAAAATATATGAAATGGTCCACAAGTAAAGGAGGTCACGGTGACATTCCCGGAGTTTATTTTCTGCGGTAGACAGCGAGAGAAGAATCGCAGATGTTGCACATGCGCGGCCTGTGCTTCTCCCTCTTGTTAAGACAAAAGGGACTCTTCGCGGGTCTCTTCTTTCCCGGGGGACATACGTCTTGGACGGTGGTTGTATGCAACACGTGTTGCCCATTGGACGTCCATCTGTCGTTGACAATAGCCTTCTCGCTGACAGCCTGAAAGGCGAACCGGCGGCCGTGCCTTATATGGCGCTACACGGTAAGTTCGTACAATAAACGAAAGCCGCGCATGCAAATGAAGACCCGTGGCCAATCAGCGAGGTGAGGCCCGTGATAAGAGAGACCCTGCGTGGCAGCTGGTCAATGATGCTGCGACTTATCCCGCCAATTGATTCTTTTTCCCGCAGCGTGATCGACGAGATGGTGTTTCACCTGGGTCCCATGGAAATCACCGACACAAATTTCCCCGACAACAAAATCGTTGTCGGTTAAAGGCGTTGTCGGCCGAAGTAGTTGTCGGGCAAATCTGGAGTCGGGGAAATTTGTGTCGGTGATTTCCATGAAACCCATTAAAATTATAAAGGAAGAAATTACATTCAATTTGGTTCCTACTTCCTGCAATCATTGCAGATCTTTTTTTGATTTGAAAATTTTTATTTTACGTAGAGATCTCCAGTCTACTCATTATACAGCCTCATAATTGATAGCACAGGCTTGAAATAAGTTTTTAGAAGTGGACCAAGGTGGATCAGTGTACTAGATGACACGTAACAACAATTTGAAATAAATGTATTTTGTAGATTCATATAAGTTATTTGTCGAAAATTCATTAATTTAATATAGTCTTATAATTGATAGCACACACTTCACTTAAGTTTTTAGAATTGGACCAATGTGAAGTATGCGGGACGAAACATGGGTTTTTGGGCTGTCGTTTTTTTACCTTATACGAGCATATTTTGAGCTGCACAAGGGTTCATTTGATAGAGGAAGGTTAACTGCGCCACACAGCTCCTAATATGCTCGTATGAGGACAAACAACAGTTTCCCGCAAACACTGATTTTATCAAAAAATTGACATTCATAATGTTTGTACCAAAAGTATGCATACATAAAACGTTGTATGCAAAGAAACGTACAGTTGAATCAAGTATAAATAATGTACATAGAAAACTTCATCATAAGTAACATTACTGGTTCAGTAATGCCACCTAGTAATCATGAATCTAGGTGTTTCGTATCTAACATTTAGAATGGGTTCAATAGAATGGCTGGCAAAAATCGTACGGCAATTTTAAAATAGTCATTTCAAAGCTGAAGCGTCAATCTTTATGTCCGTGTTGGTCTCAGGTCTGAGAAAAATTTTCTTATCCTGACAAGGGTAATTTTCAAAAAGTCCACATCGCCACGACAAAAATTGTCTGATACTTTGATCACAGTTTCCAACAAACCAAGGTCTCAAACAGAAGAGAATTTTCGAGTTCCTTCGAGCCGGACCACCCTTTTTCTCGGGACAAAGGGCGCAGCCACAGCAAAGCGTGCCTAGAATTAAAAGCGCTGTGCGCCAGCGAGAAACAAAAAACGGGATCAAACGTTTTTCGTTCGCGAAGACAGGTGAAAAGGAAGTTGGATGGCGGATGTTGTGAGGACAGCAGCCGTGGCCGAGAATAGAATCGAAAGCCTTCGCCGAGAGCGTCCTATTCAGAAAACTGCGTCCCATAATCGCGGCGATATTTAACGGGATGCCGCTAAGTAATGGTCCTTTTAGAAGAAGGGAACGGCGCAATAACTTACGAATTACAAATTCAAGCGCGTTGCCGGGGCCCGAAACTCTCCCGGAGCTCTCATAAGCCACGATATTTCACGAGCGAGACTGTCGGCTCCGAGGTATCGCATCACCCCTCGGGGATAAATCGCCGTCAGGAAGATCTTTCATCAACTTTAATTCTTCCGATTCTTTCTACCCGGGGCCGCGGCTCTCGAGACGATATCTCGGGAGATTAACCCTTGAACACAGAGATCGCCGAAGCGAAAATGATCCACCGAACCTGAACCCCCTCCACGGATCCCCCCTAACCACCCTATTTCTTCGTTCGTTTTTTTTTTCTACTCTTGCCGCGGCAATTTCGGTGATTAACTCCCGAGGTCCTGACAGGATTACGCTTCTACTTCACCGGGGGAAGCGCAAAGGGATCACTCGCTGAACGGAATCATCTTAATTCTGAATTACTGCCGTCACGCCCTGGTCCCGGACGCGAATCCTTCGTGTTCTTAATTGTGTAAATTGCTGCTCGAGGAAACCCTTTATATCAAGGATATCGGCGGAATTATGGTCCACTAAAACTGTCCACAAAAGTGTTTGTAGATTTAAGGAATTGCGATCTTCCTTGGATTTATTGCTCCTGCTTTCGAAACGAGCCTATTCAACTTATAGCAATTTTTATATACTTTTAGTTTGCGTAGGAGAAAATGCACGAAGATTTGTTGGAGATTTATATTGTCTTTACTTTACAATATGAAATTGTTTCGTTGTCTTTTAAATTTACATTCTTTTCAATGCAGACTCTATTACCACGCTTATGCGCCAAATCTTAAAATCGAATTTTAAACCACTTTCGAAAATTTTTAACCTAGCTCAGAACTAGATGACAATGCAATATTCAAAACATGTTTTTAAAAACACTGTGCGTTTATTTTGCACTTTTTATTAAGGAATTATTTCTTCGTCTCAAAACTGACCGACAATTTCAAAGTATAAATTCACGAATAAACTGTCTTCTGTTCTGTTCGAGCAGCTCCGCCGCGGAAATAAGCAGCTAACTCGACTGAGCAAGTCGTCGTTAAATAAACGAGTATTAAACGCATTTATCGAGGAAGCAAAAATAAAATATTTAAATATGTACGAGTGCACTCGAAGCCCGTTTAGCAATGCAGATGACATCGCGAGTAAGAGCGTCGTGCGATCACGAAAGAAGAGAACATAAACGTTAATCAGTTCGTCGCCCTCTGTCACAAATGATCCGGTGCCATTATCGCAAATCCTTCGTTTTGGTAATACGAAAAGGTGGCAAAGCTTTAAAAAAGAAACCTCTCCATCTGGTAACACGAGCGGGTGTTGTATCAAGTGGGGCAGGGACATAATGCTCGAAATCTCGAAGAAAATCCGGTAAAGACGCAGAAAGACTGCCGCTGGAATTATGATATACAGCGATATTGAATATGATACATGTCCAGGCGAGCAGAAGAGGTCCAAACATGTGAATCCCCTTAAAGAGAAGATTTTGTCCTGGCCGTTGTCCTGTTCGGTGATGTCACGAGGGGACAGTAGTTTGCCGTTCGCGTGTGAAGCGTAGCCGAGAAACAGAAGGAGCTCGAGCCAAAGACGAAACGATCGTCAGCTTTCACGGATCAGCCAGGTCGAATTTATGCCGCAGGATCGCGCAGGACGAAAGGACGATTCCGTCGATTCCGTTGAATTTCGAGCTCCGTTACGAGAGTGGCTTACTGCGACCACGCGGATTAACGACGTTCCTTAGCCACCTAATCTCTTCTCGGGAAAGGTATTCTCTGTTCAACCAAAACGATAGATAACCAACGAATATGTCTCGGAATTATCGACCATTCTCCGGGATCCCGGAGTCTCTTGACGATTTAATTTCGACTGGTTCGCCGAATTGTGCTCCTCGGGAACTGCATTCCTCCAGATTCCTACTTTTCACCCTCTTACCGAGCATAAAAAATGATTGCTTCGTAAAAATGACAAGATTAAGTTTACACGCAGTTCCTGTGATTTTTATAATGGTATACGTTTGATTTAAGAAACTTATCTGGTCTGTATAATTTCAACAATTTGATTTGCATATCTTCATTATGAATAAACTAAGGAATATGCCAAATAAAAATTGTGTGCATCAATTACAAGGTTCTGGAACGAAATTTATATTCGTTTCTGCTTCTAGTCATTTTTAAAAATTGATGCTGATGAATATTGATGAATATTGACTCTATATTTGCTTTAATCCTCTCACTGTTTTGTATTTTACCTAGATTTTCTTTATAAATGCATAAAATGCGCAGTCTAGCGATGAGTGTACAAAATATTGAATTTTAACGAAAGAATCAACGAACTGAAAGTAACGAAAATGTCAGTTTCCTGATTGAAGTTTGCCAAGCGAAATCGCACTAAACGCACCCCCGATTCCGCCATATTTGGCCTTTGCTGTGACTCCTACCGCCATCGCCCAGGTCTCTCTATAAGCTTGTCGTCGTTGCCAAAACCGTGCGCTCATGGCAGAGTGACTTCTGCACCGAGAACAATTCGAAACAATGAACTAGACAATTTATAATCCTTCCACCTGATTTGTACAAAAAATTCAAGAGATAGAAGCAGTTAGCAATGTTCAGTAACAACAGAACGATGCATCGAGATTCTGCGAACCCGTCTCAGTAATTAATTATTCTCATAAATAGTTTGCTGCGCACTGATGAAAATTTGCACGAAATATTGCGATATTAATATTGCATAACGCGCTCGTATCCACTCGGCACGAGAAAGAAAAATTGAAATGTTTAGTGGTGAAGAAGGTGGTAGGATAATAACCAGAAGAATTTCCCATTAAGTTAGCAATAAACAACAGATTTGTTCAGACGAGTAATTCAACACTCTCCGAGCAGCAGACAATCGCGAGCTTGGGGAATACAGGTGGCCAGAAAACCAGCTGAAATGAGATTTTTAATACTTTCCCTTCCAGGTATCGGTTTAAATGAATTCCTCCGCGGGTGGATTGAAATTATTCGCGGGACTCCATTGGAAAGCGGATCGGCGCAACCGTAAAGGGAAACTGAGAAATGAAATTCGCTCGATGGGAAAAATTGCTCTCTCAGTGTGCGGTTAAAAGTGTGTCTACGGACTGGCGGCAGAATCCCAATGGGTGAATTTACATGGGAAAGTAAGTCGGAAATGTGCAGGGGTGGTTTATCGTGGGGAGTTTCGTTTTAGAATATTTGTTGCGGCCGCCTTGTTGCGAATATTAAGTAGAGGAGCTGCACAATGAACGGACTATTTGATTCTACGCGGGTAGAATGGTTGAGATCCATCTGATTTACGGAAGTAGATTGTTCTTAATACAGATGGAAATACATAAGGATTTTATTTATTATTTCATTCGATATCATCGCTAAATTATGTCAGCCTGTTAATTCAGCAAGCTTCTACTTTCTGAGGGGTAAACTTTGAAGGGCATACAAAAATTAATTTTTAAATCTATCAAAAAATAATCGTATCGCTAAGGGTTAATAGCATACTGGTTGCATATTTTTTTTATATTATTTTTACATCAACAACAAGGTCATTAGCGACCACGAAGATTATAACATATTACACAAGATTACAATACTTTAAATTAAAATTAGTAATTAACATAAGTATTGTATACTATATTATAGTATAAGTATAGGTATAAGTATTGTATATAAGTATAGTATAAGTATTGTATATTAAGTAATATTACAATAAGATTACAATACTTTAAATTACAATAAGATTACAAAGATTATAATAATATGACTTTAAATTTACAAACATTCATAGGTATAATGGGGAGATAGAGATTAGTAGTAGTTTTATACACGATTACAGAGTATGATAAATTTTAGTGGATTTTAGAAATTTTAACACTTGTACTATATTCTTACTAAAGTTGAAACATTCGCTTAAGTTGTTAGGAAACTGATTGCATATTGATGCGTACAATTTAACTCGCAATTGCAGCGTCGATTTCTGAAGGGTTCCGCAGTTTCTAGAAAATTCGCGGTCCCGTCGTTTCAAATTTTCCGGTTACGATCGATGCGGGGTGGAACCATGCAATTTATGCGAGTATATAGAGCTTCACGTTGGTTGGGAGACGTGGTATCTCGTCCATCGGTCTTGCAGGGGTCGTGTGCATCGGCCACTGCACGGCGCCGCGCATCAGTTGCAACGTGGAATGCTGTTCCAGTGTTATACCGTACCACCTGGTCTTACGAGCCGCCATATCGCTGGTGTGTACTACTACTCTTGCTCTCCCATGAGCACGTGGGAACGTAATAGCTCCGGTAAAGCGATCCTGTGGAAACGAGAGTCACGCTCGTGGTTTCGACGTTATTGCTTTCTGGAGTGGTCCCATCCCCCTACCACTCAGACAGCCGCGGATTAATTTCTTAAAATTGCGCCGCTCTCCGCGCCGCCGTTGGCAATTAATGACGACGTGATACGCGGAATACGGAATCCGCTCTTCACGATCTAACGGGGTTCGGTCATCGATTAATTAACGGTAGCGCATACAGAAGAAAAAGAACCGTGCGAAAAATTAATTCACCTTCATCAAAATACCGATGTTCAGTTTATTCTTCTGCCTTCTTACTTTTCGTTAATCTTGCAGACATTCCTCGCATCCTATTTGTAATCGAGTAATTGTTGATTGGTTTTACAACTTTTTTATCAAATGAACAAGTAAATCGAAAAGATAAATTTGATTTAACGGTTCGCGTATCCAATTTTCTACTTGAACATCCTAGCATGACACGATTACTTGTTCGTCAATTTTTTTTTCACCGATTCATTCAGCACAGTTACATTTCCAGTGACGTTACCGGAAGAAATCAGATTACTGCTTCGTTGTGACCAATTCCATCCAAAGCGTAGCATCAATAAATCCAGTACAAACTGTTACCCGTTTCCGTTTTCAGCTAACTAAATAAAATCGGGATTGAAACTTTCCTCCGGATCTGCCGTTTCCGATCAAATATTTGCCGTACAAATATTAAATTACCGAATAGAACGGCAAACGGCGACGCGATAATTCAAAATTCAAACGGAAAAAGTCTCCGGGAGACAGGTCCCAGATTCTGTGGTAAACGCATTACGCAATGGCCTCGCAGCCATAAGCCCACGAAAACAGCGCGCGGTGGTTTCATCGAGCAAGATTGCCCGGGCACGAAAACCAATAATTGCACACGAGATTGCAGCCGCGAAGCGTATACGCGACGGATGAAGCTTTCGCGCGAGAGGGTGGGAGGGGGGAAAAGCGACAAGAAGCCAAGCAGCGCAACGCGAGAAAGAGAGAAAAATGAAGGAGGAGGAAAAGACGAGAAGAAGGAAAGGTAGATACAAGTAGGCGGTCGAAAACATTTGGTTTCTTGCCGTGGCACGGCGAGGGGCAATTTGCGGTGCGCTGCGAATGTTTCATTACTGTGAGGCGCTCGGACCGAGCTACCGAATTTCGAATGAGCTACCGCCTCTGCCCCTGTATACGTCTGTCAGCCGCTGAAGACTCGTAATTGAAATCCGCCGCCTTCGGGATATCTGGCTCGGCTCCGGTTCTCTCTCTCTCTCCCCAGACCGCAAATCGCGCGAGCAAACACTTTTGTTTCGACCCGAGACCGCCCGCAATTTGCATCGTTACATTGTGCGTGCCCAGCATCGAACGATTCGTTCATACGCGCGGCGAAATCGGTCGCGCCCTTTTATCGAATCCTTACTAATCCCTGAAAACCTGGGGTCCCATGAAAATCACCGACACAAATTTCCCCACCACGGTTTTCACCGACTCCAGATTTCACCGACAACGCCTTTAACCGACAAGGATTTTGACCGACAACGATTTTAGATTCGTAATTAATAATAATAATTATTATTATTTATTATAGACGGACGAATATGAAGCCCTATTACATAAGTGTTCACAATATAAAAAAAAAGAGAAAGATAAAAAGATTACTCGTCTAATAATAAAGACAGCACATGCACAAAAACTAATGGTACAAACGATATGGTATTAACCTATAATCCTGCGTAGCTGTTTTTTTTTTAATTTTTTAAAGGCTCAATAAAAAAATCTGCAATAATGCGATTCATTGGAATAATTAATCCATAAGTAGATCTTGCTTTAAGTGTTTGAAATCCAGCTCTAATTCTCAATACACGTTCAGGTACATAATAAGTTCTTGAAACGAGCCACATTTACTTTCGAAAATTATTCCTAGAAAAACGAAAAGCATCGATCAAGTTATCTATCTACGTTCGTACGCCTATAAAGACTCCCATGATTGTTATTATTTATTATAGTGTCTAATTACCAGAGACATGAATTTTGCCCAGCTTCCTGCCGTTCTGACACACTGCGTGCCGTTTTCAATATGGTTAATTTGTGCCAGAATGTGGCCGAAATTGGTTAAACAAGATTCTGATTTGAGAGTCTAATTGACACGTTGATTGTCGAGTTATCACCAGCCCGGGCAATCAAATTTAGAATTATAGGTAATTTAATTAATAGAATGGCGAATGGAAAATGAAAATTAATTATTGTGATTATTGCAATCATTCCTATAGCTCTTCCGGTGGCTCCGCGACCTGATAGATTAAATAAATGAAATCGAAGTAATTTAATTAATAGAATCGCAATTGGTAATAGATTAAATAAAAGAAATCGAAAGTAATTTAATTAATAGAATCGCAATTGGTAAATTCGAATATGCCACATTTAATATCAAAATTGAAAATTCTTTTTAAAATTGATATTTCAAAGTGCTTACCAACTATTATCTTCCGAAGGCTTAAACAATCCTGCAACCTACAGTCTTAGCTATCGAAACACAGGAATGAAGATGCCATTAAGCAATAACACCAACTCAATCGAGATTTGTATATATCGAAATTGCTTCCACCCTTGCTCGTATACTGAACTGCACACTGAAAACCTCACGCACGTTTACTGGACAAAAACCAGCCACATGAAATTGCCATCTACAAACCACAATCGTTTTTCACTGGGCATCAACAAAAAAGAAGAAACTCGAGCCGAATCTCCGTCATTGGAACAGATTCCATCACGTTGTCGGTCTGACTCGCGTCCGCGGTAGCCGCGATTTTACGAGTGATCGATCGGTTCGTTACTTTAATTAGCATCCAATCACCGGTCCGCTTTTTTTCCGGCTGGTCTTTTTCCCCGGTTCGGAGTGTTCGTCAATTAAACGCGCGGAAGGGACAGCATAAATTTCGCTAATTAAGTATCGCCGCGCTGGCCGGGCCAGGCTTGAAAAGGCGAGTGAGACGAGCCCGAAAAAATGACTGTGCATCGGCGTAACTTTAAAAACTGCCACTGTCCGAAGAGACAGTGTTCATACATATATTGTCACCGAATCCACCTGCGCGTTGGTTCCAGCTTCAGGATAATTGTACGATAAAATAACCGGAGCTTTTTTTACAGTGGCGGTCAGGCCCACACAGGAGCGCGGCCCGAGCTTCTTGTGGAAGCGGCAATTAGGGGATTGGATCCGAAAGTATGCGAGCTAATTGTGAATTGAAGCGGCCGTTAGTCCCGGGAAGACCGCCCAGGCACAGCTGTGGACGAGCATTCGTCAAATAATTGACAAATGAATTTAATTGCTGCTCCCGCTTCTTGCGAGAACCGGCCAGACTTGATGATGAAATACACGCGCCGGCGTTAATTACGAGATGATTTAAGGACGCTCCACAAGCACCGGTCATTTATTTTTCGTATTTCGCGGACATTGTGAGTTTCCAGCGCGCGTCCTTCGTTCGTTTAAAAGTTCCCCGAGCCAGCCTTTTTTCTGCTCCTTTTCGGCAACCGCGTAACGAGAGAATATACCGGCGATCAAAAAGTATGGTAGCCACCGTGATTCATGAAAGGGGGTAATATTCATTTATAACGATGCGATGTATTAAAACCTGTGAACTCTGTAATTATATTGGGAATGATTTGTGATCTTTTCCTTGATGCACCAGTTTCACCGAACTTTTACGGAATGATCATTCTCAGCTCTGCCAGTGGGCAGGCTCTGGTCACGGACTTTTGGCAGTGAGTCCGCGATTTGTTTGCATACTATCGTAAATTGCGCTAAGTTGGCGCGGCTGGGTGGTGTTCAGTGACAGAACTTCGGGAGCAGCTTTCAGTGACTATATTTGTGGCGATTACGATTATTAATTAAATTATTTCTCACTTAATGGGTGCACTTAGCTTCTAGCTTTATGTTTGTGTGTGTTTAATATGAACATGTACTTGTCATACCAATTTTTGTACTTCAATGATGATGTTACGAATGTTGAAATTGATTTTTCGGAAATGGTACTTTTTGAAATGGATAAGTTTGAATAAGGTCATTGTTGTAGCAATGTAACATTGCATAAAATGTTCAACGCAGTTATTGATTTTTCTGAAATGGTACTTTTTGAAATGGATAAGTTTGAATAAGGTCATTGTTGTAGCAATGTAACATTGCATAAAATGTTCAACCCAGTTATTGATTTTTCTGAAATGGTACTTTTTGAAATGGATACGTTTGAATAGGGTCATTGTTGTAGCAATGTAACATTGCATAAAATGTTCAACCCAGTTTTTCTGTAATGGACAATTTTAATTATGAACTGTTCATCCCGTTTTTTCAGAAATGGTACTGAATAACATCACTGTTGCACCGTATTCGATGAAATGGAAAAATAAGTGAATAGCGCAGTGTACCTCGTCGATTGCCATTTTCACCGTTCCAACCATTCGACTGCCACCGGACAGGATTTATACGCAAAGAACACTTTGTATCTCTCGTTGAACCGTGTTTCAAGCCGAATTGAAAAAACACTGTCGCTGTACTGTGCCGTTGCCAAATATGGCCACAGTCCCATGCCTTATCTCGGTATCGGCGGCTAATTTACTCTGACAAATACGGATCGCTCGTTTGTCGTGCGACACAACTATGGTAGTCAGGTTTCGCGCGTACCTTCGAGTCCGACCTACTTCGATGAACCGCATCAATTACTCTCGCGAGCGTTTTAGAGCGAAAGAACAAGATCGCAAGCCTCGAAAGCAACTTCCCGAAGAATTCATCGGTCGATCGGGATTCGAGAAAGATTTCTTCGAGTGTCGGTGAAATTGCTCTAATCATAGCTGAATATTGTTGAGGGCTTTAGAGTTTATTCTCTGGGTTCTTCGTTTCTCAATACATTCTCAGGGAATACTGTTTGAAATTCAAGTAGCGTTAAATATTTTTCTAGAAATAGATACTTGCGCACATATATATTTTGGAAACAGTTCTTAAAGGAAATTCCATAATTTCTGGGCATTTAAAAACGTTGTCAAAAAATATATAATATAAATTTTTATGCTCTCTTGACAAAAGTAAATGTTCTATTTACTAAATTTTTATTTTGCATAAAGATCTCCAGTCTAATAATTGTAGTTGCAATTCAAATAATTTAGTAACACAGTTCGTTACATACTAGCGACTCCCACCGGGTCCCATGGAAATCACCAACACAAAGTTCCCTGACATCAGATTTGACCGACGACTACTTTGACGAATCTAAAATCGTTGTTGGTCAAATTCATGTCGATCAAAATCGTTGTCGACCAAAGTCGTTGTCGGTCAAATTTGGGGTCGGTTAAAGGCGTTGTCGGTCAAATCTGGAGTCGGGGAAATTTGTGTCGGTGATTTCCATGGAACCCCTCCCACCACTGGTTGTTAGGAGTCCTGGAGCTTATGGTAGGGATTACATTGACTCAAGGAGTGGGGGGAATGCCTGATTTTCGCCCGCATTTTCGTGCAACGACCAAGGTTGCCCTGTACATCCGTTCCTTATGAAATCCTCGCTCAGAATAATCTTCGAAAAAAATACAAAAGAACTGATTTTTTGTAAGTTGAAAACCAGAACACCCCCATCCGAGACCAACCGGCCAAAATATTAGACGGAGTCTTCTCTCCCCCTGATTAAGGATCAGTACGTGGACGATCCGTTTCGATTCGTTTAATATTTTTTCTCCGGGCCCAGGTCCTTAAGAGACGGCGAAGAGCTTAATCGTGGCGAGGATCATGCGGGCAGAGCGCTTTTAAATATGGCGGTCCCGGTTAAGGGAACATCGGCGAAGAATTGACCAGGTGGCCAGGTGGGAGGACTTGATTGGACCAGTAAGTGTGCTCGTATTAATAATTCAGGTTCCTCCATAGTCAGTGCGCCCTTCTATGCGATTTAGTTACTCGGCCTCACGAGCGTGTCTTGATTTACAAGTGCGCTTATCGGGTAGGCGGCAGATGTACTTTTAGGTGAATCGTTTGCTCGTCTCCGAACTACTTTTTTCCCCTTTTCTGCCCCCTCTCCCTCTCTCGCTTCTCTTTCGGACGGTCGTAATACTCGTACATCCAGTATTTTAAGGAAGCTTCGTTAGGCCATCCACCGTTTATGGAGATCCTAATGATTCGAAAGTCGTTCGCCGGGAGACGAACGGCTTAAATTTAAATCTACCCGGGTATACGACCACTGCCGATGCTGTTCGGGGAGATAGAAATCGTTCTCGGCCATTTCAGGCCATGATTTTCGCGCCATGCTCCAGCCGAGCTGAAAAATTTCAGCTTCCTTCCAGCCGATCCCCTAATCACGATCTTATATTTTCCTGTAAAAAGATCCGTGGAAGTTGGCGAAAGTGTCATAGAATTTTCCACGTTCATATATCGAGGCATTACTTTACAATTGATCTACATAACGCAGCAACCTCAGAAATAAAAGAGAGGGGAACATTTTGAGTGAAACACAAAAGTGTCTACAACTGCTGTGAATTGATATGAACTTTTTCCATTGCTCAAGTGTCGATTCTTGAAACATCCTGTACATATCAGGTGTGCAAAACGTTCCACCCTCGTGGAAAAAGAGTGGCTGCAGTGTCGTAGGCAATCGCGGTGCACCGAGGCGAGAATCCGAGTCTACCTGGTGTAGAAGCGTGCGTGTCGGTGCGTGTTCGTGCGTCTCCCATGCGTCGGTCGGTTCTCTCGGTGG
The DNA here is from genome assembly GCA_028455615.1 of Lasioglossum zephyrum. Classification (NCBI taxonomy): domain Eukaryota; kingdom Metazoa; phylum Arthropoda; class Insecta; order Hymenoptera; family Halictidae; genus Lasioglossum; species Lasioglossum zephyrum. Next base: position 11,886,326 of record CM052330.1, on the reverse strand, counting down.
GGGAATCGCGAGAGACAGGTATGGGAGGGCGTCGGGTCGGCGCGTGGGCGGCCGCAGGCAGGACGCACGTCTCGTGGAAAGAGAAAGACGGGTCTGATGGTATGCCACGGGGCCGAGAGAGCGATCGGAAAGGGGTCGTTCGGGGACAGGAGGGGCCCCAGCGAAGCGGGAGAAGAAGAAGAGGAAGATGAAGGAGTCGGAGCAAGTGGGGAGAGGGCAGAAAACGAACATAAAGGTAAGATAAACGGGGAGTGGAGGGGACAGAAGGGAGGACGGTGGAAAAAGGAGGAATACGAGTGTTCTTCTATATCCGCGTATGGGAAAGGAACGGGAGAGGAACAGAGGGATAGAGGACGAGCCGAGGATGGAAAAGGACCGGACGAGTCGGAGAGGCTCCGATCCTTAGCCGGTTAGGAATAAAAGGAGTTTTATATGACGCCGTGGTTTATGGCCGTGGGTTTTATCTGATCGCATTGCCACCGGTGCGGATTTCGCAATAAATTAGGCCGAGGTGTAATTAAAAGGGCACCGGTTGCAGTCGACTCGTGACCGTCGTGTAACCACTACCGAACCGGGGGGATCGTCTTCTCGTCTTTATGAGGCCACGAAATCCGCGATGTGACCTTCGTTTCGGAGATAAAGTAGACAGGGGAGAGGCTCGCCAGGCTTGTAGCGGCTAATGTCCCTCGCTTGGAACTCTCGTATTGTGCTGCTGCCGCTGTTGGACCACGGTATAAATTAGGAAATAAAAATTGCTCGCCAATGTTAGGGAACCTGGTTGCGAACAAGCGACACCCTTGGCTTTTTATTCTTTGTTCAATCCGGCTTACCCACCCTGAAAGTTTGGCCTCTGGGTCATTAGGGCCGCTATTGTCGCGGGGTTCCATTAAAATCACCGACACTTTCCCAGACACGGTTTTCAGCGACTCCAGATTTGACCGACAACTACTTTGGCCGACAACGATTTTAGATTGTAACCGTGTCGGGGAAATTTGTGTCGGTGATTTCTAGGGGTATGCGAGAACCCGAAATATCGGGAACCCAATGGTCGGGACGAGTTGAGAAGAGGTCGAGTCGGGTCGGGTTCCCGAAAATTTCGAGTACAACATTCTTTCAATTTCTTCTGCCATTTTCATAAAGTTATTGGAAACACGGATTCTAAGAATCGTGTGTCCTGATGTGAACAAATGTGTGACTGCGTGCTTAGTACTTAGACATTGTGTACGCTATTGTCATCAGCCTGTTGAGCAGTATCGCTAAGAAATTCGGGAAGCTCAGATCCATATTTCAAAAGCTGTGTGAATTTAATAAAGATTAAAATTTACAATAAATAATTTTACTTATTACTTATTTGTGCACTATTCCTATACCATATATTCCGAAATGTATACTTTTGTAATAATAAATTAAACAGGTAAATACTAAAATAACATAATTTGCCGAAAACGTATAGAATAAAAAAACCGAAACCATGAATGTATTTATTATAACGAATATAAATGATTACTGGGTTCTCGGAATTTTCGAGAATCTTAAAATTTTTGGGTACCCGTCCCGGCCCCAAAAAAATTTCGGGTTCTCGCACACCTCTAAGTGATTTCCATGGGACCCATTGTGGCGCTATCATTAGGGCCGACATCTACACAAATAATTTTGCTGTATAACGCAAAATATAATCCGCTCTGCAAGCAAAAGTTACAGGGGTTCTGATTCACCTATTGACCTAGTGAACCACTTTCCAGAGTACAGGGGTGAAACAGTGATTGCCAGGAACGGTTTCGAGCGCCGATTACAACTGTTTCTATCAACGGCTCACGGGTTGCAACAAGTCGGCGAAAAAATCACAGCCGTGACAGCGGGCCTCCATCAAATCCGCGTCGCTCAATCATCGCGCGTAGAGGGATCATGACGCGGCGCGCGTTTCACCGTCGCTGAAATTAAGGTTAAACCCGTGGCCCGTGGCCCCGGCAAGGAGTGCCGGGCTCATCAATAAAAGTTAATGCAAAATTTCACGTGGAATAATAACTTGGTCGTTAGTAGACCCCGCGAGAAATTAATAACCTCTTACGAGGCCTGCCAGTTGTACGAGGGTGGCACGGAAAGTCGGGTGAAAGTCCCGAGGAACGGAGCAGCATTATCCCGGGTCACGGAGCGAGGAGGCTTCGAGAGGAGAGCCTCTTTTTCGAGGTTCGACCGATAATTCAGCGGCTCGTCGAGAACGAACCGGCATGAGAACCAACCGGGCAACGTGTAATTTCAATTCGCCGAACGAACAAATTAGTCGGCACGGCTCGTTACCGGCTCGCGGGACCTCGCCGAATTACTCGAGCCGCTTTTGGCACGGGTCCAGCACGCGGCGACATATTCGACCGACTGGATCGCAATTTCACTTCCAGCCTCCCTAACCAAATACTCCAACTTTTATCCACTCCGCTAGCTACGGCGCGACGACGGGTTTAAAAAGCGACCCACTGCTGCCGCTGGATGGGACACGGTCGAGGGCCTGTAACAGCCTGCAAACTTTCATAGTTAATTGTTCGAATATTGTTTAACGCGGATATCTAGCGGAACTTTCACTCCCTCGGAATTGTTCGTTTTTTTTTTAAACGTACAGTATTTTATCCATATAAGTCCCCAGCACGGGTCTGCCGAGGGACATTTATGCGCCAGGAACAGTATTCTTTGACTTTTGCCGAACGTAGAAAAGGACAGCTGAGCTCGAGAGGCCTCGGTCGCTGGGAAATGTAAACATAGCTAATCCAAATTTCCAACTTACTTATTTTTCATTATTTTTTATGGGACTTCGATGACCATATTTTTTGCATTTTTCTGATAAAAATCATACCAAATGTGATATAATTACGATGATATTTACTTGTGTAATAAACAATTAAAGTCTCGGGCGCAAGGAAGGAGTCTCTTTCTTTCCCATACGCATCCTTCCTCGCGCCCGAAACTTTAATTGTCCATTAGACAAGTAAATATCATCGGAATTACATCATATTTGGTATGATTTTTATTAGAAAAATGTCACAAATATGGTCATCAAAGTTCCATCAAAAATAATGAAAAATAAAGAAGTTAGAAATTCGGATTAGGTGATCTCACCAATATACCCTCTTGAGTTTCATGGCTCCCAAGGGGGTATACCCCGCAGTAGTGGGGATAGATCTAGGACATTTACAGGTCGGACTTTCGGGACATTTATGGATAAAATACTGTACTCTGCTTTCTCATTTCCAAAAAGATTTCTCTAAGATAGCGTATACTTTAGATCAGAACAACTTTCTATGCTTTTCAACCTAAACGGAAGTGTAGCTGAAACATAAATTACTCTTAGCAGAGAAAACACATAAAATTTCAACAAGATTGATTGAATAATTACAGAGGAAAAATACGTGTCATAGAACTTGCAGTTCTCAACATGAGAACATGTTTTAAAAAAGTTCCTGGTTCATTTTTAGCTACAACCTATTAAAGGCGTCCAATAAAAATTCTTCGATAACTGGTTGCTGAAAAGACTTTTCTTAATATGGCACACACTTCAAATCAGAACAACTTTTTACATCAAAAAGTCTTTAGCTGAAATACAAATTACTTTAACACGATTGATTGAATAATTACTGAAAAAGTCCCACGGTTCACATTTTAACTGAAACCTACTAAAGATGTTCAATATAATTCCTCCGTAACCGGTTGTTTAAAAGACGTGTGTTTGCGCTCGCACCGGTAAATACCGGTGAGCATCCGGTTTCTGAATCGATCGAGGGATTAGTATACAGCCGAGGCGGGATCAACGATTTTTCGCGTCAAGCTGAAATCCTGACAACAGGAATTAACTCGTCCAAGCGGCTTCGCAGGAATCCATGTCGCAGAAGAAGTTACGATCCTAGGCGTCCCGTCGAGGTTCCCATAGGATCGAGTGGCTTCCCTCGAAATAGTTTTTTCGAACGGAGGTACATATTCTGCCCATACACCGCGAACCAGCTTCTGCTCTTCCTATCCGGCGTCGTTGTTTCCGTGACCGCAAAACGAATATCATGAGACGTCTAGGAGCACGCCCGCTCTCTCACGACTTCCTTTCCTCTATTTTCATCCTCACCGTGCCGCGTCGGTGCAAGCTCCTTTTTACTTCGTTCCTTTCTCCGAGGCTCTCTTACTTCCGAGGATTACTCCGCCATCGTGGCTGGCGATCTTTCGTCGTTTATCATCCCGCCGCACCGTGACGAAGCATATTTATTTTAATTATTTATTGCCTCGCCCGCGTGCTCTAATAGGATAATATTTGTTAAACAATCCATCATCCGCTGCTACAACGTTCCATATCCGCGGGGAAACCGCGTGTCCCTAATCTCCGAGGACTTAACCTCTCGATGATCGAGGAGGAAAGCGAGAAGTTGCTACTAGACTGTTTCAGATAAAAATTTCCTGTGACAGTTGCAACAAGCAGTGGTTATACAGGGTGGTCCGGTAAGATTTCGCACTTAAGTATTCTAATGGAATCCACCGGTAAAACTGACGAAATAAATGTTTGGTAATTACTTACATTAGGGGCTTCCTCACCGATTTTGATGACGCACACATACGAAATTCCTTTCATATATATGTTGTACATTGTACACTTGTGTTATTCATTTTGTGTTTGATTAGAAACGCCGTTAAAATTCAATACAGTATTAGCAATATTTTTTACGAATATCTCGAAAATTAATTCAGAATGATGTGCTTGACAACATATTTCAAGGTCATCAAAATCAGTTAGGAAGCCCCGAATGTAAATAATTATCAAATATTTTTAGTAAGAACCTCTGAGAACATCGTTTTACACCCTCGGTTGTCGAGCGCGTCCAGGAACGAGAAGCTCGGTCGTTCCCGAACAACTTTCTTCGAGACACTCTCTCCCAGGTCTCTCTTCTTCTTCTTCAGCGGCGGAAGAAGTCCATCTCTCTTAGTTTCCTACCGCCTCCTCGGTTCGAGGATCTCGCGTAGAGATAACCCTTATAAACTGGAGCATTAGTAAGGCGCGGAGCAGCTCCGTGAGAGAGTATCTCTGGATCTACACGGTGCGAGAGGGGCGCAAAGGCGTTCCACAATGAGGTCCGGTATATAAACCATATCTGCATCGCCGGCATCCTCTTCGTGGCCTCTCGGGACGTGCAGGGACCACCGCAATGTTATATCGCGCTGCCATGTAGATGAGAGCAACGCCGACCAACGTTCGAGTAACGCTCTTCGGATATATCAGCGAACAGCCATCTTGCTCGCCGTGGTTCCGCTTCTCGGTCGCTTACCGAAATCTATGTAATTATCAATCGGCTCGACTTCCACGAAAACGTTCCGCCTGGCAACCTCGTGACGGAATGAACCGGCCATTCCTTCGCGTCTGTCACGCGACCATGCGAAAAAGAGAAATTACCTTCCACCAGAGAAGTTAAATAATTATCTCCGCACAGGGACTGCCTTCTCATCCCCTCTCCCATGTCCCTCGTGTCAATTTTACACACTTCTCTTTCCTCCTTTTTCATCTAAAAACTCGTCTTATCGCGTTTCTTCATTTTTCCTGCAGTGACACATTCAGCTAATTATTATTGTACCTTTCTGTATTTCTGTTGATTGAACATGGAATGTTAATTTGATTTTCTGTTCATGTTCGACCCTTAACTAATTTCAATGTATTTCTTCAGATAGCAACGTAATCATATAAATTTTATAAGGACATTGGATTTGTTATCACCTTACCTACCAGAAGCCTATGGTAGGTACAATAGACTATTCAAAAACCGATCTGTACTAAACGGAAGCTTAAAAATCTTCTTTTACGTGATAATCCCGAACGAAATGATTAGACTGCGTTATTAAGGGTGAGTTTTGTAGGCCGTGATTGGGTTAGCTGTCGCTGTTAATGTTTCCATTAAAAAAATCCTTAGCAACGAGCCATAGACTCTCAGATGCTATGGAATAATTGTCGGTAGATAATGTGTTTAACAAATTTCTCCACGCCGAATCTACCCGAGCCAGTCCATTCGAGAAGACGCGGCAGCTAAAACCGCCATTACTCGCTCAAATTCGTCCGTCGCTGTTCTAATTAACAAACGCACGCTGCGCGGAAGTGTGTCATAAATACCTGGCGCTCGTTGCAATAATCATTACCCCTAATTGTAAGTACCGGTGGACCGGGGGTGGTCATAAAGTTCACGGGCGGTCAGAAACAATTCGAACAATGCGCCGCGGCTTAATTGACACATCTCGGGCCGGCGGAACAATAACTCGCCGCTTAATATCCCATAATTTCCATAATATCGTATAAAGCCCCGGCGCTTGTTCCGCGCCTCTTGGCCCGTCATCATGCTCTCACCTGGAGAGCACCGGCAATAATCCTCGGCGGTTGATCGCACTCGATATTTATGTGAATCGCTGCCACGTACACCGATACTTCGGATCTGGTAATGGATAATGGCGCGTCGATGAGCGAAGAAAAGAGGAAAGGGAAGAAGAAAGAGAAGAGAGACGACCAGGGGACCCGTGTCCTCGCGAAATTCCACGCAGAAAGGACGACGATTGTGTTTATGATACGTCGGCGCTGGCACCGCTCTCTCTGTCGTGGAATGCGAGGGTGTTCACCGGCCACGATTAAGTTGTATCAAATCCGCGATTGAGTGCTTCGTGCGTCGCGAGTTCCACAGCCATAAACGTCCGGGCCACGGTGTTTCCCATAATCTACGGATGGTGGCCGAGAGCCCCAAGGAGCAAAAAGGAGTGCCGAGGAGACGCGCGGAGAACGGAGACGATAAAAAGACGTTGACGATGACGAGGGGATGCGGGAAACGGGATAGACTAATGGCGGATTGGAAAAGACAGAAAGAACGCGATAAAATGTTAGGCATTATGCGGGACTGCTAATCGCCAACGCTTCAATCATGCGCCGACATGATACTTTGGGTATTAATTTATTTATTGGTTATCTTAATGTGGTCGCATTAACAGCTAGGTCATTAGTGACCACATAATTTATAATGAAAAGTGTTTTATACAAAGGTGAATTTCTAATACTTTATATAAATCGATGGATTTAAAAAAGAGAAGGACGTTTCTAATATTGTCTTCTTCTAGACTTGTCTTGAGACCACATTTGATGGCAAAACTGGTACGTTGTTTAGAGAAAAGTGTTTTATACGAAGCCGAATTTATAATAGTTTATATAAATCAATGGATTTAAATAATAGAAGGACGTTTCTAATATTGTCTTCTCCTAGATTTGTCTTGAGGTCATCTTTGATGGCAAAACTTGTACGTTGTGTAGAGAATCTAGGACTTTCGAGTAAGACATGTTGGATGCTGTCGGTCACGGCGCATGTTATACACACCGGTGGATTTTGTTTGGTTATCAGGTACTTCTTATCCTAGTAATTAAATTTGAGGAGTTTTATGCAAAATCTGCATCGATTGCAAAAAAAGAACAGGAGCAGCATAGACATTTATTCGCACTGATAATTCAGCATATTTGAATACCAATTAAATTAACTTTCCAATTTGTCCGTTTAAGGATAAGAGAATACTGTCTCGTGCATATATTTTAAGAAATACAACGTCTCACAACAAAATACTCGTTCCATAAACCAACAGATAAAAACCGCAATTTACGCAACCTCTCGTGAACCTCCAAGAAAGCTCAGCAGTAACAAAGGAATACCAATTTTCTTCATGGATTCCCCAACCCTCGCTACGTCGCGAAAGGTTAATGAATTGAGAGGGTACGAAGACTCTCGCGACTCCGTGTTCATAAACATCGCGAGTTTAGTGCCGCACTAACAAAACTAGATGCTAAATTCTCCCGAAAAAGACTGCTGTTCGACAGTACTTGAAAATTTTCTGCCTCCGGGGGCCAGTTAATCAGCGTGCGTGTCGCCGGATAAATGGAGTTCCATTGTACCTGTTAATCACAGCCGGTGGGAGAAAGGTCGCAGTATTTCTAAGGCAGCGACAAATCAGGGCCGAGCTACAGGGGTTATTTCGCGGAAGAGGGACCTGGGAGGAAGAAGAGTCCTCCGGTCTGACGTGCTGGACAAGTGTTTGGGTGAGTATGCATATTACTAGACATCGACGTGGGTGTGTGTGCGACGTTCGGCTGTGGCAAACGTGCTGAAAACATCGTCGATTATGACTTCTGTGAGCCACGAGTGATTGAAAGAGGTGGACATCTCAGTTTTCATACTATGTAACCTTATCTCAATTTTTAAATCGAGGGAACCCTTTTGTATATATATATTTATAATTTAGTTTATAATATATTTTTATTTATTATTTTATTTAAATTATAATATATATATAGTCTAGTTTATAATATAGTTTAATCGTGAATATGCTTAGAAGTACATCTTACTTTACCACTCCAACTACGGAAGCTTATACGTAGTACTACTATTACATGTGTACTTACTTGTACATGTAATTGTCTGTTTTCAATTATGGAACAATAAGAATTCATTGATGAATTTTCTTTTCATTCATTCAATCGTTCGAAAATTGTTTTCGTTTCTATCGAGGCAAAAATCAAGTTCTCTCTTCTTTTATTGTAAACACTGATGTAAAAGGGCTTCTCAGCGAGGAGCAAAATTGAACCTGTTTAATTGACAAAATGAAATTGATTTTATTATTAATGAAATATATTAATGTTTTCGACAAGTGGCCATGCCGGCAACGGTATTTTTTTATTCTCACGTTGACTGCTACAGCGAAATTGTCATTGTCAGTTTTCGATTTCAGCGGGAGAAAATGCATAAAAACGTTACTCTCATCAAATGTACATGAAATCAACTTCGTTTTGTAAATTAGTGATATTGTTAAAACGTTGAAAGAAATAATTGTGACCGAAGTGAAATAAAAGTCAGTCGACACAGTACGCATGATAACCGCCAACGAAACACCGTTTTTAATAAATACGCTCGCATTAATAAACAGCGAAGAGTATTAACATGAAATTTCATCTTCGAGAAGGATCATGTTCGGAGGATCTCGGAGCGATCGTTCAAGGTATTGATCGTGGGTCCGTGCAAAAGGCTAACGAGTGAAAACGCTCAATTATTAATGGCGTAACCGAGATTATAATAATACTTTTGATTTCGAAAATTGAAGGGTTGTTACTTTATAGAAAAAACAATTTTTTCAATATATTAAAGTAGAAAAATTGAATTTTGGCCACGAAAACAGATTCTCATCACAGAATTATCTGATTGATTTGGGAGCTTTGAAGGGTTGTTACTTTATAGAAAAAACAATTTTTTCAATATATTAAAGTTGAAAAATTGAATATTAACCACGAAAACGGATTCTCGTCACAGAATTATCTAAAATGAATAATATTTTGGATTTGGGAACTTTGAAGGGTTGTTACTTTATAGAAAAAACAATTTTTTCAATATATTAAAGATGAAAAATTAAATTTTGGCAACGAAAACGGATTCTCATCACAGAATTATCTAAAATGAATAATATTTTGGATTTGGGAACTTTGAAGGGTTGTTACTTTATAGAAAAACAATTTTTTCAATATATTAAAGTTAAAAAATTGAATTTTTACCACCAAAAAGGGGTTTCCGGATCATTGTGCGTCGGTGAACAGAGAAATCCAGCGTAACCGCAGCTTTATGCGCCGTAGGCAGCGGCGCCGTCTTGTCGTAAACAACGTGAAAAGGTAAGAGGCAGTCGAAATAAGAGCCCGAATCGTCCTCCGTGGTCCCGTGATTGTCCCGCGGGACGCATAAAGTATAAACCACCCACGGCATAAAGCCGAAAGAGTTATTGTAGAGTGTCACCTCCGCACCTGGACACCTCCGGCGCGGCGCGTTGAGGACCGCGGCGACCCGTGAATTTGCCAGAGCCTCCTCCGTTCCTTCCGTTCCCCCGACCTATCCTCTCGACTCCTCTTCTTTTTCTCCATTTTCGTGTTTTGCATACTTATTAGTTCCGTTCACAGCTGTTGCTTTCGTTTTGCTCCCGCGCCGCCGTTTTGCTTCTTCATTGTCACGTCGACATCGTCGTCATCTTCTTCGTTGTCTCGTCGTTGTCGTCCTCTCGCCTTGAACTTACGTCCAAGGACCGTTTAACCCGAACCGTGACTGGGCTCTTTATCTTCGGGATGAGGCAGGAGGACATTGTTCGCTGTCTACCGATTTTTGCGCGATCACTCATTTCCATATACACTGGTGTTCATGGGGGTTTCGGAGTTTTGATTACGGCGGGTGATAGACTGCGGATTTTACATATTTTTCTAACGAAAATGGACGGCTGGAATTTCAACAGCAGCAAGAATAGAAGTAAATGTTATTTACAGACTGCGAATCTTTATATAAAATCAAAATTCTCTGCTTCGATTGCGAGAGAACCAGATTGAATGTTATCATTTTCTAATTATTTACTAAAATTATTTAGGGTTGAGAGTGTGGGAGGGTAGAAGTGAAGGAATACGAGAGACGACAATGTGAAAATAATTAAAAGAATTGTGAAGGGAACGGGATCTCTTTGTAACCAATAAGGGAAAAAATAAATATACGTACTAAAATTATTTAATATGCGGAAATTCAAAGAATTGGAGTCAGTACTGGCTGGAGGACGAGGCAAGAGGAAACTTGGCCGTTACTTTTCAAACCAAAGTTCCAATAATTTAGCCCTCCATGTAACTCTTTAAAAATTAAATAGCGTTCTTATACTAATTTTTACAAACGTATTTTTCAGTATTACAAGAGGTATTACTAAACTAATTAACTTGGCCGTATATTGTTTTGATCTCACAACTTCTACAGCCATAGAGAACTTGGCTCCTGTTTACAGGATGTTTTTGATTCTATTCTACTAAAATTATTTAGGAAGCGATTATAACGAAACGAACACGTACTCGTGCCTTCCCTACTTTCATGTTTGCTCTCCCGTTCCCTTCACCACGAGAAAAAGTTCGTTGGGAGAGAAGCGTGCATAAATCGCGGCTGCCAGGGAATTTCAATATAATATCCATTGCGTAATCGATAATCAAAATACAATCAGCGTAACGTTTCAGTTACGTTTTCGATTTTGGTCTGGACAGAGAGTAAGTCCCCCATGTCGACCATAATTATCGCGGCCGATGCGTGGATCGTTACGTGCGGTTGTCGGGCAGGTGAGATGGGCAAACGTCCGAGGAGAACGTGATGCAAACGCGATAAATCAAAATTCGAAATCCGGCGCGACGCGCGGATCGATAGCCAGGGATTGGCAACGTGCCAATTTTCGGCTCGGGAGTGAAAGCAAGCGGCACGGCGGCGAGGTTTTACGAAGGGTCGGGGCCCGTTGCCGAGGTGCAATGATAGGTGTGATAAATGCAATTATTTACGGTCGATTAAGAGCACACGGGACCCGGAGTCGCCGCGGGTACACGTTGCTCCTCGATCGAAGAAGCAGATTCCGAAGTTGCTCGGTGTGCCCAGCCCTCGCGCGAATTTTGCTCGAGTTTTAAGCTGATTATCTGCCGCCGCATGCTCCGCCAGCTTTTAATGCAACGAGCAGCCCCCACGATACAACCGCTTCTTATTTTCTTGCTGGCCACGCTGCCGCGTTATCTTTTATTATACTCCGTTCCGCGAACATCCTCGCTGTTTGTATCCAGAACACCGGTACAATTCTTTTTACAAGGGCGAAGCGCGAGAATCTTCTTAACTGCTTTGAAAATTCTGATATTAAAGATGTTGGTAAATGAATATCAGGCTTTATTTTTCGCTTCCTCGCTGTTCGAAACTTTTGGCCAGTCGTTACGCCGGTGTCGCTTGTCTGCGGAGAAGATTGCAGATCTTTACGGGTTTATAAAAGTTCCTAAGGACTTATAAAATACAAAGTTAATTCAATATCGATACCGTTTTGCTGTGGCAGAGAATCGAATTATCGTAGGAGTTACTTTTCCTTTCTTTCGATCGACAGTTATTTATAAATATTTGAATGTTATTGGCGCGCTGGTACGATCATCTTGACAATAATTAAGCTAATTTGCAAATTTACATAAAATATTTCGACGTTTCGATCCACGATTTGGATCATTTTCAAGAAACTTATTTCATTGTAATCGCGTCTGTAAGAATTCGTTTCTAATTAGTATATGGTTGTTAGACCAAATGCAAAAAAAGGAAACAATACCTTAAAAACCCAATCAGAAGAGAAAGAAAAAAGAAGAATATAAAAATTATAACTTGTATGAATACTCACTTGCTTAACACAAATTAGTTATTAATTTAAATTCTTTAGAGTTTGTGGGAACACATGTTGGTTCCATGCCGGTGATATGTGGACTGGGCAAACGTGACTATTGTAGGAGTTGTTTGGGATCTTCGTGGCGAGCGATAGTGGTGGCGTGCTTGATAATGAATCAATTGTTCTCTCTATGTAGAGATAGGGTATACTCATCTGATAGGTTACCCTTTCTCTATTTTTTTAGTGAATGTGATGGGGATTTCATCCTTGGCTGGGCAAGATGTTTTGCCGCATCTATCTAAAGTCAATCAAAACTTTAAATTAGATTCTAAATTAGTTTTGGACTGCAAAGTGGCCTACTAATCAGCTGACTACGTAAGTATGCGTCCCCAGGTGTGGCTGGCACATTCTTTCGCGGCGTGTAAAGTTACTTCGTTAAGCGAAGTTCCTGGTGCACAAAACATTGATGGTTTAAATTATTTTTTGAAATTTTCAGTGAAATTTTTTCTCGAATATCCCGTAGCAAGTGGTAGAGGTAATGACGAATTTTGTTGCAAATAGCTTCTCGATTAATTGTAGTGTTTTGGAGAGAAAATAATAATCTCATAGAAAAGTATGAAATTATAAAATTTCCAGCTTCATTGTTCTTTTTAAACAAACACGTATTGAGTCTCCCAAACAACTATGTCTGCGAAACTCAATTTAAAATACTGAATACGACGTTCGAACCACCATTGTTCTTATTTGAACGACCAAAGCCTGATATTGAAAACTATGAATGGCACATAAAATTCGATTAAAAATTCTCAATTTAACTTTTCAATTTCCCCGTGTTCTTCTGCGTACACGAAAACATCCTGTGCTGACAAATTCTGCGCTACAGAATTAAAATTGTTAATTTCCAAGCGCGTTTAAAAATGTCAAAAAATTACGTACGATCAGACTAGCAAAAAATTTGCATGTGCGTGTCGACGTAGGTGAAATTGCATCACGTTGCCTGAAAATACTCCGAAAAATCGACGACCCGTGTGTGAACATGTTCGGTCCTCTTGTTGGTCGAAGAAAAATATTCCAGTCGCGACCCACGCACAGTGCGTAGAGAAACTCCGCGTGGCGCGAGGAACAAGAAGAAAGGAAATCTTCGATATAAATCACGGATCTAGGCAACAGGTGTACGTATTGCCTCACGATTCCAGGTTCTTGCAGAGCCGAGACTTGGCGGGAGTTCCATCCGAACCCATCCACGTATCGCGTCCCATACTTTTCCTGAATCACCAAATATGCTTGGCTGGTGCAGCAGAAAAATATGTACATCGATATCTGTCTGGAATCGTGTAGCGGGAAGAAGCTCTCCGTCGTCGGCCATAAACATTGCTAAATCATGCCCTGACTCGCATGATCCTCGCCGATTTTTACACATCGACCAGTTACAATTGCTATTCTTCTTCCGATATCACTTCTTGCCACGTTTATCATTTTAAGAATGTTCCACAGGTACAATGGGAGACAAAAGTACAAGAAATTCGAAATCCATCAATATATTGGCAATGAAAGCCATTTATGAGTATACAAAATTGATGTTTTTAGCGCACCGGTTCGATCACTTTAATTGAAAGCAATTTTGCAATATATTAATCTCGACGTAATTTCGACAAAGACCGAAACGTTGAAATTAATATATTGCAAAATTGCTTTCAATTAAAGTGATCGAACCGGTGCGCCAAAAACATCAACTTTGTTTAAACATACGATCGACAAATAAACAGCAAAGTTATATATGAGTCTATTTTGCATAAAAAAATAGATTAATTTAAAAAGCTTTCGTTTAATTAGATAATATAAAAAATTGTAAATGACTTTTGCGAATGATTGTACACCCTGATTTGAATTTCAAGATAATAAATTTGTGATATTCAATATATATATAATTACATAATAAAAAGTTAAAAATAAATATTTAAATAAATTAAAAATACCTTAGAAAGCAATATTCATGGTTATTACTGAAAATAAACGTGTGAGATTTGCGTAATAATAACTGTTTAGTGAATCCTAATAAATTTTGAACATAATTAATTACATAATTTTTACTATATATGTATAATGTATATAAAAAAATGGATTTTATGAATTCTCCATAAGAAGACGTGTTTAAATGTGCAAACTTTAAGTTGCTATAAATATTAAACGGTGCAGTGAATCGAATCGAAACTTTGGTGACTGTATTGATTTAGTAAGATTTTAGTAATTCTTGTCAAATTTTCAAAAATTTTGTTGTGTTTTTATATACCTTTAGAACATCCTTAAATCTGCTTGAGATCACGTTTCCAAATTTTTTACTGAATCCTGGTAACCAACAGGTTAAGGAACGGTCTCAAAGAAAACTTGGTAATAATAGCCGACTTCAAATTGCCCGTTTTTCGTCGCGGCCTTAAAAAGTTCCATACTCGAACCGATTTTGTCAGTGACCGATCCACGGAGTTGCACGATGATTTCGCTCGTTGTATGCAATTACCTTCGGCGCGGTTCACCGGAGAATTATAATTCGCCAGGCTAATGAATACTGCGGTCCGAAATCCACGGACAGAAGAACCTCCCACGAGGCTCGTTTCTGTTGCGATCGGAGGAGCGCGTACGCAAAACGAGCCACCGAATAAAGATCTCATCCGTGTCCGGCAGTCTCGCGTGCACGAAGTCCTGTTTCGTTCTCACAGGAAGAGCGAAAGAGGTGGAAACACGAAGAAGAACGAGCGCAGAGATGGAACAAACATGAAACGCGCGACGAGCTGCGCAACCGAACGAGCCCGTGACGGTTTCAGGACCGGTCCCTGAGACAGAACGAGAGAAAGAAAAAGAGGGGAAAGGAGATAAGAGGATGGAAGAGAGAGAAAGACAGATAAACGGCCTTGGTTTCGAATAAAATGAAATTAATCTGAAGGAGCCGGCGGGGGTCGTCGGCGGCGTCTCTGTCCTAGTTCATGATAAATAAATCCGTGGGTCCGGCCCCTGCGGTGTCCCAATTAATACGTTCTTATTCTAGCGGCCGTGTCCTCGGGAAATGCTCCCTTTGTGATATCGGCGGCGGTCACGGTGCGTTCCGATTCATTATCGCCCGTACGTGTCCACCGACGAATTTAATTAAGCCGCGGGCTATCCTGTCCCTCGGACTATAGGGCGTCTCATAAGTTCAGAGCTTGTGACGAGGGCTAAGCTGGGACGGCTGGGAGATACGGAATTGACAGGAAGATGTGTTAACCCTCTCTCCTTCGGATTTAGTTTAAGACACATTGGCTTCATCCTTCTCTGGTCCTATGCCCAGTCAGAGTCAAATCTCTTGTACAGGGTGTATAAAAATTATATGTCACGACCACATACAACACTCTTCGTAATGACTAGACTGCCGCTTTTATGCATTCACGACAAAAATAGGTACGTACAATTTAAAACAATCGACAAGTAAAAGTGTTTAAAGACATCAATGTATTGGTATTATTGTTTTCATTATTATTAATGTACTAGTAATACATGTATTTTTATACAGGGTGGACGATTTATCTGAAGGCATTGAAATATCTCGACAACTTTGCATCGGATCAAAACAAGTGGGTAATGAAAGTTGTTCGTCGCGAAGGGGGGACATCCAATGATACCAAACTCGACCCCCTACCGCCACCCCAGGAGTGGCGTATTATTGGATGTTCCTTTTCGCGACGAACAACTTTCATTACCCACTTGTTTCGATCTGATGCACAGTTCTCGAAATATTTCAATATCTTCAGATAAGTTTTAAGTTATTAAAAAGATAATTAAAGGAAGAATTCAATCTTTATCTGGCTCCTGTGTCTAGCAATCAATGCGAATATTTTTTATTTTGTATAAAGATTCGCAGTCTAGTTATAACTATCTATTCCACACTCCACGAGGTAGGAGAACCGTCAGAGTAGTGGAGGTGAATTTATTTTACATATAATAACAGCATAATAATACTAGAAACGGACATAGTAAAATATCTGACAGCCCCTCTACAAATCCAGAAAGCCAGACGAACAGGAATCCCATGATCATCAACCTCCTCTCCCGTTCCCCGCAACTTCAATCATCAAGACCACAAAAGAACAATTCCCCTTAGATCTCCGATCGGAACCCATTCTCGATCAAGACAGCAGCCGCAACAGATTTTCGAAAGAGCGTATCCATCATCGGCTCTAACATAGCCCACTTCATCAATATCTCATTTCGAGGAGTTCTATCCCTCCGAGAAACATTTCTTTCAGTCCTCGAATCGAACACCGATGAAGTTACAAGCACCTAAGCGTGCGTTGCCTCCGCGATGCCTATTTGATTTTCGGGAGAACCCTATAATCGGAAAGTGAGGAGCGAGATACCTATATCCGTACGGTGTAAATCACTGGTGGCGAGAACGTCATCGATCTTCGACGCCTAATCGAGAGAGAGGTCTTCCGGGCCGCAATCTTAGGCAAGCGCTATGAAAATCGAATGTTTCGTCGGTTCCGCGTGTAACAAACGAGTGAGCAGCGATAGAGATAAATCAAGGGGCTCGATGAAACCGTTTATAACGAACGGAGATCTATCCTGGGCAATGCGATCACCTATACTTCTCCTAGCTATCCTATTATTACACGGGACCTGCCAGCACTCCCACGCTGAGGGTAACATGATCGGGGTTAATCTGACCGTGACCTGTGCTATGCCAGCACCTGCGCGCGACCCAACCCAATTCCAAAACGTTCTTTTTTTCCTCTCCCTCCCACCCTCTCTCTCTCTCGTTTCTCTTGTCCTGACAACCCACGAAGGGAGATAAGGTGGCACGATAACAGTCTCTCTATCTGAAAGACTTGACTAATGAGAATTTCGAGATCACCGAGATTACCAAAGGAAACGGTCAGCTTTTTGGGGACCCTCTTCTAGCTATTTTAGGGGACCGCTCTCTCTCTTTCTCTCTCTCTCTTTCGTCGCGCAAGCCTCGTTTAATTGGGATTTAATTGGTTTTCTGTATGGGCCAAGGATTTATCGAGCCGTGCCACGGTGTCGCTGACTCGTTTGCATAGGTTGCGTGTTCGATGAACCTGCTCGGCCAGTTGAACGGTCGGTTAATTACCTTTCGTTTAATTGAGTCGAGAAAATCGGCGGAGCCACTAATTGTTGGTGTACGGTGAACTATTAACTACTGATTAACCGCTTATTTACACGGAAACGGCCGGTTACTTTCGAAATTGCGTAGGGCCGCAATCATCCCTGATTAGACTTGAACGAATTTGGTAATTATCGTGATCAGAGATGGTTACTTGTTTTTCTAATTTACAGTGCTCCACGTAGACTAGCAAAGCTACCTATGGGAGAATAATTGAATTATACGATGTCGAAGCAAGTTTGAAAATAAAAAGGAGAAAGCGCTCCGAACCGCACAGGGTTGGTACAGGGGTGGCCAATCTGTGGCGCATTGTATCTCTGCGATTACTTGTCTTCTTTTGAAGGTAGGTGCCATAACTGAATGCATTTTTATATTATAAACACCTGAGTACACTCAGTCCAATTCATATAGTCTTTTTACTCATCAGCTCGTTGCTATTTTTTCACAGTTTTCAATTGTAGGATTTGAATAGACTCTTGTCCAAGAGATCAATTCTCACTATTGTGGAATTGTGCTCCAATAAACGTGTGTCTCTTGAACTGCCATAAATTAATTAACTTAACTGCGTGATTTAGTATACCTTTTCCTCCTCTAAACAAATCGCCGACACAAATTTCCTCGACACGGTTTTCACCGACACCAGATTTGACCGACAACGAATTTGACCGCCGACAATTTTAGATCCGTTGTCTGTCAAAATCGAATTTTAAGTACATATACTCTTCACATTTAGCGCGCAGTTACTTCTATTTCACAATTTCGTGCTCGATGTGGCACATCTTCCCGACGTCAGATTGATCTAAAACTTTGGGTATATCATTTTTTTCATAAATGGAAAAATATTGGGGGAAATCGTGCCTAAAATTTCATGGTCGAAAAATAAGGGCCATCCTAGTGTACAGTAAAGAAGGATCGATACAAATTAACTAAACCTGGTATCGAATCTAAAATCGTTGTCGGTCAAATTAGTGTCGGCCAATGTAGTCGTCTGTCAAATCTGGTGTCGGTGAAAACCGCGTCGGGGAAATTCGGGTCGGCAATTTCCATGGGACCAAAACGAAGCAGATCCTACCCGTATCTTCCAACCCCAACAATGAACATGAAAAGGTAAACAAAGTGCTCGAGTTGAATGGCGGAACTGAGCTCGAATGCGAAAAGAAACTTGACGGCGTGATATGTAAAAGGTTGGCCACCCCTGGGTTAGAGGATCGACACGTTCACCGCGCATCCTCCGGAGTCATCAGTCGTGACTACACGAGTGGGACATCATCATCCGCTTGCAGTATTTTTTCCACAGGAAATCACCTGCACCGGGTCGAACCGCAAGCCTCATCCCGCGTTTCTCTTTCATTCACCCGTGATCCATATGGGACTCAACAAGAAAAAGAGGCCACGTAAGAAAGAAACCTCTTTTCGGCCAAAGGGCACGGGAACAACCGGAAGATGAAGGAGAGGGGGGCATTTCTCCGGGATCTGACAAGGCTTATACGTGAGCCTGTTCGACCATAAATCCTCACCGACTTCGATGGCAGTTCTGTGATTTTATAAGAGTATAAACGCGCGTAAAACGAAAAGGAAAATAAAACTAGGGGGACGAGAAGACGAGGAAGCAGATAAAAAGGGAGAAAGAGAGCGGGAGAGGGACGAAAAGCGAGGGAGAGAGAATGAACGCATTATGGGAAATGTCCTATCGGGCTGGAGGCAGGTGCACCGGCCATATAAGGTTAAAAGGCCATACGAAGTCGACTCTCACTCCGGGAGTACGATAAACGCGGGCCGATTCGCTCGTGCCTCGCCCAGCTTCCATGAGAGGAGTTATTATAGACGCCTACGCTGCCGGCCACGCCGCAGGAAACCCGACACGAGGGTTTCGTTGCGACGAAAAAGGGGTATGTTTTTCGTGGATATCCACGGAAATTGGACGTGGGCCCGGCGACGAGCCGTTAGGCTGTAAATCTCTCGCCAGTCGTACAAGTGCGAGATCCCTGCTCCTTCTTTTCCTTTTCTGTTCAAGCCTAAAAATATTCGATAGAGTTGAGGGACTCTATAAAGTGTCCTGTCCAGTGAATAAACACTTGAGTCGAACGTATTCCCTAAACAACTTGCTTGAATGTGATGTAATTCAATTAGATTTCTATTCTTGTTGTTACTTATCAGATAATTGTGATATTGTCAATTAATATAGTGGGAATCAATAAAATACGAAAATGTTGGTGCAAAAGTTAACGTCAATCTTGCATTTTATCTTAAAATGTCGTTAGTTTCAGATGCCAAATTATTTTTAATGTTTCATTATAAACTATTATATTATAAACTATCATATTATAGTATGATGTAGTCAGAGGAGTCGTTAGGTCTGGATTAGGTCTTGATTTCCTCGCACTAGAATTTAAAGTTTTATCATTTTTCTTCAAATTATTACATTTATAATAGTTGCAAATCTTTGGTTCTCTGAGTGAAAGTTTAACCAAGACCTCATATAGTATACTAAACGCATAAATTCAGAAAGTCAATAAATTTTTTCTTCGTGAACTGTACTACATATGAAGTTTTTAATTGCGTTAAAGGTACAGCTGTTATCTACGAACATAAATAATTACGGATACCATCGCAAAATGAAGAGAAACGACCAACATAATTCTTGCATTTTAATGTTTTCCTCTACAATGTTGCATCCCAGACATCTCGTTTAATTACACAAAACTTTATCTACAGAGGAAGAATCGTATCTTATTAATACCCGAAGTTTGCAGCTTCCACCGTTCGTTGCCTCACGATATTTCGGAAACAGTGTGGAGACGTTAAGTTCCAAATCTCTTCATTAGGTTATCTGAATGGGATCAGCGTAATAAAACAGTAACAAAAAATCCTGGTCGACGTCAGTCCTTATCACGCTCATAGATAAGCCGACGAATTTCATCCGGCTGAAAGAGCGTTTTAATGTATACCGATCAAACTAAATTTTCGCTTTAATCTTAACGGTTCCGTCATCGCCGTACGATTTCCGGTGGTCACTGGAACAGACTCCGAAATACTGTGTCCCCTGTATGGCGTTAATTAACGTCTCAATTAATACAAACGACGATCGCTCGATCGTGTCGCACTTAACATAAGGATTACCTCGTAATTTTCTGCCCTCTCTCTTCTCTCTCTAAGAAACTGTATGAGGAAAAGAAGAAGCAGCAGAGGAGAAAGAAAGGAACGTAGAAATATATCGGCGACGATATACTAATTGTATTAGTATATTAGTTATACCTTAGTTATATTATATATACTATATATTAGTTATATATATTATATATATCGTATATTAGTTATACTAGTTATATATTAGTTATACCTTAGTTACACTTGGTGAAAACTTTTTTGCGAGATTTTTTTCACGACTCATCCTAAAATTTGTCTTCCCATTTGGTAAGACAATAATTCCTGAAAAAGATGATGTTGATCGGATAACAGGAAGACGTGCCACATTGACGTTAATGTTGCGAAAAACATGAGAAATTTTATAGGAAAAAAAGAAAAAATATTTTTTTAGAAGTTTTTAGTATTGCTGCAGGGGCCTCTAACCGTCTGTAGAATTCTTGAGGGGTTGTGATAGCATATTTACACCGTGAATTTTCTTTGATGTTTACAACATTTATACTTATCACAATACGTTGTGCATTATGCAGAAAACGTAAAAGCCTCAGGTAATCCCTGAGGAATATGTTAAGACCAGAGAGCTGGGTAAAATAAACTTCTAATAATAAATCGGTAATTTTAAAATGAATTACGATTTTATTTTGATTGTGGAACGACTATTTATAATATTTTAAATGTTTCTTCTTCCAGATTTTATTCAGCTCCGATGAGGACCCATTGCGAGCTGATCTGTTCAGCGAATGAATAAAAAAGGATGGAAAAGAGAGGAACATCGGCACGAGGAGATGTATCGGCGACGATCGGTGAGTACTTTAAAGCGGACCGATACAAATTAACTATACCTGCCGGTTGACCGGACGTTTACCGCTAATTACGTCGTGCACGACGATGTACACGGTAATTACGCCGGCGGCGGACCCGTTCCAACCCGGTTTTTCTTTCTCGCTCCCGTGACTAATAACCGGCGATCGAAAAATCGTGGTATCGATCCCAGCAGCCCCGTGGAATATGGCCATGGTCTCCCACGGGGAGCCATCGGACGTCACCCGCTGACCCGTACCTGTGTTCTTTTAATTGGGACCAGAACCGAATCGCCGATCGCCCGCAGGTGAATCGCAACGATTTGTATCACTGGCAGATCATTACTCATCGATCCTTCTGGGGAATTATCCGAGTCGCCATTGTGCCACGCCATGAAAGGATCCGTGTACTCCCCGCGGGAGGCTCTGTCGGAGTTTTCCTTCACGTTTCGGCAATTCTACGGGAAATGAGAGGGGGTTAGGGGGTTGATCTCGTTTCGGTCTTTCTGTGATTGGAAGCGGGGAAAGCTTTTTTTCTGTAAATGTGTTCTGGATTTCAAAGGTCCTAGTTTTTATTGTGTCTTTTGTCGCGGAGAATGTTCTGGAATTTTCACTGTCTTGTATTAGTCCTTTCGATTTATTTATACGTAATTTTGCCGTGAACAGGATAGAACTTTTGTTACGAAGAGTTTCGAGGCAATATTTCAATGCATGTTTTATTGTAAATATTCCGTTTTGTCGATCGTACGAATTAATAGAAATTAGTTTATAATATCGGCGCACAGGTTCGATCACGACAAGTGCAAAATTGCTTTGTTTTGATCTTTTGATCGAACCTGTGCACCGATGTCATAAACTAATTTCCATGTTTTATTGTCTTTCAAAAATGTTTGAATTCCATGAACAGCATAACGATCCACATAGTACAGTCATTTTTCCGGGAGTTTGGAAAATGGGTAATTTTATAGATTTCGATTTCCTCTCTCCGAATATCAACTTTACCACCTCGTATCTTTGTCGCCATATTTTTCGTAAATATACGAAAAACACCTGTTGGTGTAGATGAATAATAATTTGTGGCGCTCGTACGCTAAAACTATTGATTTTACAAAAAAGAAATTATTATATGAATTGTAGGAATTGTGGAATCTCTAGTTTAATTTTGTATATAAATAATTCAGGATAATAAGTAAAATAAGTCAGAAAGAAGATATTGTCAAAAAACTGCTATTAGTCGCCATTTTTCCATACGATGTGGCAAAGTTAAAATTCGTCAAGAGCACATGGAAATCTATATTATATGTTAGATACTTGGTCCTCGCAGGGTTTCAAGTTCATACACCAAATCTCCCTATCTTTCCACTCCCACTATCGCCTAATTACAGCCAATTCCAGCAGGACCTACTTGTTTTTATGGTGGGTTCCGAACCACTTTGGGCACCGCAGTAGTTAGATAGCACATGGAATATTTCCAGAGGTGCCGGCAGTGGGAATGAACCAGCGGACCACGGCATCCGCAGTCGCGCGCTCTACCCACTGAACCACTGCGCGCCCCACATGGAAATCTATAAAATTACACATTTTTAAAACTCCCAGAAAGCTTTTCAGGTAAAACTACCAAATGACTGTATTGCACAGTCTAGAGATTAATTTCATGGTGCAAGCTGACGTACAAAATGTTCAGAAGTTTTTCTACGATGTTTCCAACAATAAGATATTTGAAATTCAACGTGGAAATGAATTGGTGATTTCGTGAATTTGTTGTTGATTTGTGAGGAATCAACAGTGAAACAGCCAAATCTCGTACAGCAGCGTGTAAATGTAGTTTACCAAGTAAATTTCTTAAATGAGGATCAAACAGCGACTCTAATTTAATTCTGCAAAGACTGGCGTTGCTCGCCGAACAGAGACAGCTTTGCAATTACGACAAAGGCAGCAGCAGCCGGGAAACATGGTCATTCGTTCTAGATTCGGAATTTAGTAAAACGTTTCAGAGGCGGAACAAAGCGTTATCGTATGCACGGTGCGCGAGCAATTCGGTTTTTTCTCCTTCAATCTAATTACACAATGTTCACGTCAACGGAGCGCTGTTACGGCCGGTAATCCGTGAAAACCGTGAAGCCGTTTTTACAGAGTAGGCGGCAGAGAGAATAGAAGCGTGTATATGTGTGTGCCGACATCAATTTCGAACGATGATAGAGCCAATACTGAACGCCAGTCACATTGCCGATGTTATCTACATGTGTCATCTAGACTTCTCGCGCATCCCGCATTTATATGCGCATCATTAGCCGGTCCTGATGCCACTTGCGACGGCCGACGTTCCCACACCGCGTTTCCGCTTCCGGCGAACACGTGCGTCGAACCGATCGACCGTCAACACCTGAAAACCCTCGGACATTTGTCGCGACATCTGTATCTCCCGTTCGTGTCGATCGAGATATTGAAAGAAGGATTAGCGTCCGTGCTAGGCCGTTGCATCCTGCCGCTTTCTAGATAAGAGTTTCCACGAACGAAAATGGTTCCGACGCGACGTTCGGAATATATTCAACGGCTTAGCTGTCAGTATTTCTGTCCACCGACAAGTATTTTCTATCCTACAATTTATACCGAGGCGTCCTGAAGTGTCTGCGGAAATTAGTATCTCCAAATCGTTATTTCATTTCTCGGTTTCAAAAAACTGGATCTGAAATGAGCCTGACAAAGCGAAATAAAAATGATTTGCGTCGATCACAAGAAACATGAATTAGGTAGAAATTTATTTCATCTTCTGATAAGTGTAAAAATTTAATGGAATTTATAAAATGCACTGACTTTAATAAATAGACTGCGGAGCTTTATGGAAAATAAAAATACAGGGTGGGGCAATAAAAATGGTGTTTCCATTTTTTAAATCAAGATGACCTTGAAATAGCCTCTATGCTTCCACCCTTGCAGAAAAAGTTTCTGTCACATGTCCCCGTCTGTACCATGCAAATTTTGTCGAAAACATTTTTACATATTATTACAAATAACGGTAATATTCAAGGTGGACATAGTTATTGCCCCACCTTGTATAATATTTTGCAACGATTGTGGGCAGCAGGAGTTTAATAAAAATTCACTTCATCCCTTAATCAATCGTTTATATTGGAAACAGTTAGATGTTTCAAATCTTTCATTGTTTTATATTTCACAAAAATTCGCGATCCAGTAATGGAACATGTTGGTCTTTATTTCCTCACCTTTGAGTACGTGTGTTCGATAGAAGAGTGCAATTACAAATCTCGAACCCAGCAAACATGTGAAAGTCAATTGACAATGCAGTAAAATAGAAATTTACCTCTAGTTTAAAATCTTGCGAAACCACTCATTAAATTTTATGCATTTGCTATCGAGGAAAATGTATAAAATCCGCTATCTATTTGCAAAATGTTGAATATTATCAGCGGAATGTTATATCTGATTGTGGTTAATGTCCCCCCGACTTCGACAGCTGTTAATTAATCTATTTTAGTCCCAGGATGGTCGGATCGGTCGAATTCGGTGGCGAGTATAAATTCACGGTGGCTTTAACGGCATAACGGTGGTGCTGCAATAAATCCGGCTTCCCTTTTCGCACTTGTTAATTCCCCGAAGCGTTCGCCGTCTTTCGATTACATTAGAGGCCAGCATTAACGCCGCCGTATTTCCTACGGGCGGGCGTTAAGTAGTACAAATGAAAAGACTCATCCCCTTCTGGCATCATTCCTTCTGTATCTGCGCCGTAAACTGTGTCCGCGAGTATAAAATGGAAGAAAGAATTCAATGAAAGGTTCGCCGTGGAATGCACAAGGTCCCTTCGACTCCACGACCCGAGAATGCACAAATTTAAATCGATACGAGAAACGACAACGTCCGAAAGTCATTAATTTTTAAGGTATCCGTCTATCTGACGATTCTTAAAATTCTTCATTTAATTTTGCTAAATTTTACTTGCTCGTTAAAATCTCCGAAATTATTCACTTGAATAATTCTTGTTTGGTTTATGAATAAATATAATAAATATTATTCATTCAATAATCAGTTCATCTAAATATACTTAATTTTGAAAGAAAGGAAGGATGAAACGATGAGAGTGTGAGAGGGTAGAAATGAAGGAATAAGAGAGACGAGGGGGTGGAAATAAAGATAATTATTTAAATAAAAATGATTTTTTTAAAATACCACGTTTTTAAAAACGGACTAAAAAGTATAAAATTGTTTTTCCTAGTCCAATAAAGATTCCTAATATCGTAGAGATAGTCCTGAAAATTTGTGATTGTGAATTTCTAATAGCTATGAAAATACTTGTAAGATTTAAAATGAAAAACGTGGAGCTCAAAATGCATCAATTATCTATTGCATGCGTCCCACGTTTTTCGTTTTAAAACTTACGCGTATTTCCATAGCTATTAAACATTCACGATCACAATTTTTCAGAACTATCTGTACGAGATAGTTCTTCAATTATCTGTTCGCTGGGGGATATTACGGTAAAAATATGTAATTGTTATTTCTCTTAAACGGATTGACTTTAAAATTTTTTTTTTTAATATTGCATTGTCATCCAGTTCTGAGCTATGTTTCCAATTTCAAGTCTTTCTTTCTAGCTCATCGGGAAGTTTGTTTAAAATCAATTGCAAGATTTGTACCGAACAAAGAGACAGCCAAACAAGAAAGCGAGCTAATAAAAACGTGGTAAATAGAATTGTAAAGTGAACGGAGAATCTCTTTGATATAAAATGAAAAATACATTAAATAAGAATGTCAAATATTAAATGTACTTCCGTGGAATGTCTTTCTTCAGAAATTAATTGATACATTCTGTTAAAATATGATGAAAAAACGTCTGTTGTCACTAAACAATAATAAATGTAACTGGCTGATGAAATTATCCGCAACGCAACGAAATATATTTTTATTCGACTTCGCAACTCGATGTTTCCCGAAAGTTGCAGAAAGCTTTTAGCATTCCTGGCCCCCGGAGTTATTCTTTGCGATTAAGCAACAGTTAATATCGACCCGCTGATACATTTAATTTGTCCTGCAGTTTCGAGGATACGTTCGAGAGTCTTTCGATGCATCGAACGGTCATCGCCACGCTCTGGTGATTCCGTCGAAAGATTTTAGCGTTATCTATATGGTTGTATGACCGGCAAGCCGGCGAAAAATTTATAAATATTCGACGATCGGTTCTCTGTTTGTCGATCGTTTGAGCACTTCGTACTCTCGGTTGGAAGATCGATTTTATCGAATTCGGACAACCAGTCGGTTCACTGTTAATGCCGTCCTCTCGGATTTAATCGGCGACATTAACATCGCTTTCAGGTCACAATTTACACTCGTGACGACTCCATTTCTGCGAACGGACCTTCCACGCGTCCCAGAACGTCTTTGTTGAACATATTGTACAAAATTAAAAATTGTTTGTAGCGATTCGAAAAATGTATTTCTTCCTTCTCTTCAAAATTTTAACGAGTCGAGGGTCATACAACATCTAAACAATAGTCAATAAAATAAGAAACACGCTTTGTCGTAAAACCACTTTTACCATTCAGCACTAAAGATACAAGGCTTTTACCAGCACGACAGAATTTTTCCCGAAAACCATCGTGGATTTGTGATTTCCTGTTCGAACGAGCGAGCCTACTAATTGCTCAGGCCTCTAATCGGAGTGTATCTTTACTATCCCATTTGATGCGCCGAGTGGGAAATAATGGCAACCGATTGCACGTAGCTTTCCCAAACGTTTCAGGTTCGGAGTCAGAACAAATTCGCCTAATAAGTGGCCGTATAGGCCGGTAATTGCGCTCGGTTTTATGTCTCGTCAGTGTGTTGGTCTCGAGCAATTCTCCGCGGCTTAATACACTATCAGTGGCACGTTAGACGCGACGGATAAAGCCGGTGGGGACTCTAGCCTGCATCCTCGCGACTATTAAACCTGGAAGGGGGAGAAAAAAAATACTTAATTATTTATTTACTACCGGCTGTAAAGAGAGCGGTTTAAGACGCGAGCCACGGTTTTACGATATTTACAAAGACTCGCGCTGGCACCGCCTGCGCCGATAACGCGGCCGCGTCTGTGATCGATAAAGTGGCAATTATGACTTGTTAATGGAATCCAACGTCGTTAAAGCGATGCACAAACTTTCTCATTAATGGCGCGCAGCGAAGACGCCGCTTTATTGCTGAACGCGACGCGTCGCGTCGATGCGCAGCTCCGCGTCGTAAAACCTCAGACTTCAAGACGGACGAGTTCCTTATCAACGCATTCCGGATTATGATTACGATCAAAATGCAGCCGGGACTCTCGTTTAAAAGTCCCGCCAGGTTCCGCGTTCGTTTCTTGCAATCGATGATATTATCTGCTAGTGTTGATTAAATGACCGCTTCTCGGTTTTTATCCAGCTATTATCGAAGTTATGAAGCCGCTTCCACGGGAAATTATCGGCTAAAAATCTCTAACGGAGCATGTTTATGGTGGAAGTCGACTGGCGGCTGATACTTTTTGAAGACATTGCGTGCCATTTAGTTTTAGCTCTTTTAGTTTATATATTAATACATAATTGTGATTGATAGGATGCCACGGCGGCAGTGCCGGACTAAGGCAGCGCGGAGCGCGTAGCAAATTTTACCAGGGGGCTCTAGGTAATGTACGATAATATAATAAAACACGATGAATGACTTTTTTTTAGCAAAAATATCTGAGCATGGTATCGATCAAATTTTAGGTCAATTTTCTGTTGCAAGCGCGGGGCCCCTAGAAGCGCGGGCCAGTAGCATTTGCTACTCCTGCTACGGGGCTTAATCCGGCACTGCACAGCGGTAGTCAGGAATACCTCTTCTCTTCTGCAATTTCTAAATGTACATATTTGAGAAGAATAAGCATATTTTTATTGCTGCCTTCATTCTTAAAAGAAGTCAGAACAATTTCCAATATCTATTATCTTTCTCAAGCTTTAAATATAAATGTTGTATGAATAAATAAATAAATGGTACCCTTATCCGCAACGATGCAGTGTCATGGATATTCAGTGTATTTTTATTAGAACCTACTTTATTCTTGAATAAATATACAGGTCAGTTTCCAATATTAGCTATCTTTTTCAAGTTTTAAATATCAATTGATTTTCATGTACGTTTTAATTTAATGAATCACACGCTATTCAGCTCAGTGCAGCGATTCACAAAAATTTAAGCTAAATACATTTCTGCTACTAAAAGCTTGATTAAAGTTCTAACGAAATGAAAAGCTCGTTTAAATTTTTGATACTCCCAGACTCGGATTATTAAAATTTTAATAAACGCACGGAATCCACGGTCGAGCAATCACAAATAACTTCACGGGCATTGGCCGAAAATTCGATGTCGCTTATTCCGTGCGCAAAAATTCCTACTGAAAATTTTCATTCTATCAAGCTCTGAGAATATCAGTTACGAAGTCCATAACTGACAACGGAACACATTGTAAGGAATGTACGCCACCGTTATCAAAACGGTCTGATAATAATAGCTCGTGTAATTGACTGCCGACGGAGTACGAGGACAAACGCAATGGAACGTGTCGAGAGGAGAATGCCTCTTCAAAGACAAAACGTAAAGAGAGAAAGAGAGACAGAGAAAAAAAAACATACAGGAAGCACGCATCTAATTATGGTTCACTCTGAACCGTGAAACGCGGTCTGGAGAGCAATCCGCCATTGAAATTCCGCGATAGCGAGCAAACCACGCCCGTCCATTAGCCGGACAAATAGCATTTTAAATAACACTTCGTATCTGGTAATTACGTTTTAATTACACGCTCATCTCCCCGGTAATATCGTTCCGTCACCGATGCTCCTCATCTTTTTTCGCCAGGCTCTTTCATTTTTTCTGCCTTTTTCCCGACCAGGTGAGTGTTCACCACCTGCCGAGCGCGCTTGTTCACTATATCGTTGTCACGTTATAGTCGTTGACACGTTTAGCCAGTCGACGTGCGTCGTCCACGTGCCGATGATCGAACACGTCACGTTTAATTTCGTGCGTTTTAAAATCGATAACCTTGCGCGAAAACCGGGTGGGGCTCGATTGCGAAAATTATTAAACTCTTACCTCAAACAATCATTTAGAAAGGAAGTGCTACGACGAGCACAATTTTCCAGGCAATTAAATATGCGCGATATCGCACCGAGATGTTTAAAACGAGGTAATATTAAAAATCATGAATATCATCGAAAAGATCAACATAACATTTGGTTTGCACGATTGCAGCACAATAAGAATGTTGGAAGCTGGTCAGAAATTCATGTCACCCCTGAAGTTCTTCGTGTAGTTTCTATGGCGTCGTGAGATGACAGACGTTGACACGTTTAGCCAGTCGACGTGCATCGTCCACGTGCCGACGATCGAACACGTCACGTTTAATTTCGTGCGTTTTAAAATTGATAACCTTGGCGAAAATCGGGTGGGGCTCGATTGCGAAAATGATTAAACACTTACCTCAAACAATCATTTAGAAAGGAAGTGCTACGACGAGCACAATTTTCCTGGCAATTAATTATGCGCGATATCGCACCGAGATGTTCAGGGTTAGGTAATATTAAAAATCATGAAAATCATCGAAAAGATTCACATAAAATTTGACAGTCATTGGCACGTTACTTTTCAAAGTAATGGTTATAAAAGGTGTTAGGTAGCGGCCAAGTTTAAATAATTCAGCCCTCCATGTAACTCTTTAAAAATTAAATAGCGTTCTTTTAAACTAATTTTTTCAAACGCTTTTTTAGTATTGCAAGAGGTATTTCTAAGCTAACGAACTTAGAGAACTTGGCTCCTGTTTACAGGATGTTTTTGTTGGAATTAAATATGCGCGATATCGCGCCGAGATCTTGAAAAGGTAAGGTAATATTAAAAATCATGAAAATCATCGAAAGATCCACATAAAATTTGGTTTGCACGACTGCAGTACAATGAAAATGTCGGAAGCTGGTCGGAAATTTATGTCACCCCTGAAGTTCTTCGTGTAGTTTCTCTGGCGTCGTGAGATGCCAGTCATTGGCACGTTTAGCCAGTCGTCGTGCGTCGTCCACGTGCCGACGATCGAGCGCGTCACATCCGCGCGCACGCGTCGCTTTTAGGAAGTAATTTCTGAATGGCTAATTAGAGGGACAATGACGCGGAACTCGCGGAAGGCCGGAAGGAGACGAACGAGAGGAACTGGTCCCGGTCGCGGCAACCGTCTCTTCCGCATCGTAATTACACCCGAGGACTTTTCTCGTTCCGGATGTTAATTAAGATGCACAATGGCGAACGCGAACAGTTTGCGTAATTGTCGCGAAAGGACCGCTGCGCCACCGCCAGTCTAGTTTCCTTTCCGGATGTTAATGCCTCCTCCGGGGACCGGATCGTCACTGTTTGCCGGAGGAATTCGTTTGATGGAAATTAGCTGGAGTCGTCGACGCTTCTCTCCCGAGGAATTGTAAACCGTACGAAACGAGCAAGTTATAAGGTGTAACAGCGTTGTAAACTAGGACTTGTTGATTTTAATGCGTTTTCATTGGATGATGATAAACGGTCATTCCTATTTCTAGTTCTTTACACCATCGTGGCGGATTTTGAAGGATCATTTACTCTCTGTAATGTTTGCACAATTTTCGTTTTCAATTTTGCACTACCAAAACACTGGACTAATGCTTAACATTTAGAGGGTAGGATAAGAGGCCCCAACGAGAAAACCCTCTGTAGCAAGTTTCAAGCTGGTACCCCTATCACAAGGGTAGTTACAGGGTGACCATGATTTACCAAATTATGCTCTATTTCTAGTCAACCAAAAATTACGAAAAAATTCATGGACGTGTATATTATCAGGTAGAATGTTCATGAATTTTTTCATAATCTTTCCCAAGTTACCAATCGATTTTAAGATCAAATTAGAACCATAAATGACGATAATATTACTGAACGTTGGATAAAATTCTGAATGGGGTCCAACTGATCAACTAAATTTTCCACCAAACATTTTCCAACGACTTCAAACCTCTCTATAGTTCATCCAAGGTTTCCATAACTCACGAATAAAGAAGAAAACGATGTAGCAAAATTAGAGCTGTCATTGGGCCAGCGAAACTCGATAGGGCAGACCGTTTTCCAATGGATAGGCGTGTCTCTCTCTCGGTAAAAATAAATATACATCAGACAGGAACGCGAGGGTGAAAAAAACCGTGACAGACATTGTTCCAGATACGGTGCACCGGTTCGTCGAATCCCGAGCGAGCAACGCCGGGGATACATTACAACGATCGGAGGCCGGGTGAAAGTTCTGCTTTTTGACGCGTTGATTGCAGGTTTTCTTTCGGTGTCGGCGCTTTTTGAGCACGTTCGCCGTGCGGGGGTCACAACGGACCCGCCTGTCTCTCTACCTCGCAGAGAACTGGAGCACCGTGAAGCGCGCGGGATCATAGTAATTATGCGGCACCATGTAGAACGGATTCCCGTGGGGCCATCCCAGCTCGCGGAGCTCTCCGAGCGCTCTGCATACAATTATTAAGCCGTCACGCGTTTGGCGCAGCTTTTGCCGGGTTCGCGCGACCGTTTTTTGGCGGCTCGCGCGGGCGTAATGAGCGGAAGACGCTCGTTCCCAGCGAGGAGCTTCCACAGGCTGAATATTCCCACCTTGCGAATATTTCATGGATTTTTGGTACAGTGTATCGCAACAATTTAATATCGCCATCTAGCACGAACTCTTGTGTTTAATGATTTGTTTTTTCAAGGGTAACAGTGCAATCTTAACATTTTTTTTAAACAAGAATACCCAGGAAGAATACCCAAGAAGAATACCCAGAAATAATACCCAGAAAGAATACCCAGAAAGAATACCCAAAAAGAATACCGAGAAAGTATACCCAGGAAGAATACCCAGAAAACGTACCCAAAAAGAATACCCAGAAAGAATACTCAGAAAGAATACCCAGAAAGAATACTCAGAACGAATACCCAAAAAGAATACCCAAAAGAATACCCAGAAAGTATAACCAGAAAGTATACCCAGAAAGAATACCCAGAAAGAATACCCAGAAAGAATACCCAGAAAGAATACCCAGGAAGAATACCCAGAAAGTATACCCAGGAAGAATACCCAGAAAGAATACCCAGGAAGAATACCCAGAAAGCGTACCCAAAAAGAATACCCAGAGAGAATAACCAGAAAGTATACCCAGGAAGAATACCCAGAAAGTATACCCAAGAGACAGACGAAAATCAAGCCGGATGTCTCATCTATATTAAAAGTTAGTAAAGATCACATAATAAAATATGTATAAAATTATACACATATAAAATTTTTATGAAATTGTACACATATAAAATATGTATAGAAGTATAAAATTATACACATACAAAATATGTATAAAATCATATATATAATATATAAAAAGAACATGATGATTGAATGTGAGTTGAATCCAACACAAAGTTTCAAGAGCAGCACATACGAAAAGCAACTCGAGCTCGCTAGAGCTATCCCAGAGATCCGCGAATTAATCTCCGCAAAGTCCCAAGAATTTTCCAGCGCATTTCGCAGTGGTGTGCAGGTCCCCCCTTCATAATTAACTCGATAACGATGACATTATTGCCGAGGAGGTCCACATTGGCCCGGTCTCAACCATTAAGTTTCTCGTAGGGAGTAGCGGCGAGATCTCGAGCGAGGATCGCGGTCTCCTATTTCCCAAGCGCGAGAGCTAGTTTCCCCGCAGTTCGTCCCGTTAGTTTGCGATGGAACGGATGCAGTCTCTGGTTCAGGGTACGCGGCGTGCATGCATTTATGCATATGTCCGGCACTTCTCCGCATGGATGCAGATGCGGCACGCACGCCAGCCCGTTGCTGTTCCTTCTTCGCTCTCCGCCACCGTAATCCTTTCCCGACACTCGTAATGGCCGGAATTGTGAATTCAATTGCCTCTGAATTGGATGCAGTCGCGAAAGAGCCTGGCCGGCCAGCTTAAGGCACGTACATACGCGTGTATATGTAGCCGTGAAAGGCAGCCGCAATGTCCGTGGCATCCGTCAGCCAGCCGAACGGACAAAGGAGAGGCTGCGACGACGGCGACTGTGATTGCAGCTCGAGTGGAAAGATCTTCCGAGTAGGTGACGACAAGCAGCCACAACCCTATAACTTGCAGGGAGGAAATTCGAGAGCAGCCTCGACTGGCGAACTTGCCAGTTGTCCTCCGCGATTGGGAGTTGGTCGACGCTGTGGTGAAGTTGTATGGTGTTTCGAGAGACTGCAGTTGGCTGGACGTGACCTGCCGTTGAACAAACTCTTAAGCCCTCAGGGACCATGCTTGTATCTGCTGCTCACTCTCAGGAATATTTCAAAATTGATTGCGGGAAGGTCCGATTGTTCACTGCGGTGTGCATTATTGTTTGCTTCCTAAAATTTGAAGTTACCTGGGCGAAATATCAAACAGCATTAATATGATGATTACATTTTTAATTAATTGTACGACTGAGAGCCTTTCTTTCAGATGTTAGTGTTAGAATATGACTTTGATCTTTGTCCCTTGAATTTTAAGACGGGTAGGGAAAATATAAAAAAATTAAATATTAAAAAATTTTATCCAACGTTCAGTAATATCGTCGTCATTCATGGTTCTAATTTGATCTTAAAATCGATTGGTAACTTGGGAGAGATTATGAAAAAATTCATGAACATTCTACCTGATAATATACACGTCCATGAATTTTTTCGTAATTTTTGGTTGACTAGAAGTAGAGCATAATTTGCTAAATCATGGTCACCCTGGAACTACCCTTGTGATACGGGTACCAGCTTGAAACTTGCTACAGCGCGTTTTCTCGTTGAGGCCTCTTATCCTACCCTTTGCTCTAAATGTTAAGCATTAGTCCAGTGTTTTGGTAGTGCAAAATTGAAAACGAAAATTGTGCAAACATTACAGGGAGTAAATGATCCTTCAATAATATACAGTCTTAATTCTTAATTGGACCATAGGACTACAATTCTTGTTTTCAGATGTGGAATTGCAGTGCAAAAGTTGTGTTTTTAGAAAGTATGTAAATCTGTGTTAATTATGTAAATTCGGAAAATTCGATCACAATGAGCATGTCTAAAAAAGTTAATAAACAAAGCCACAAACCCTCCATTTGTTGAAACACCCATCATCCAAAGGAGAACGTTACCAGAAAGAAATTAGATCAAGAAGTCTCGTAACGCAATATCGTAAGGGAAAAACGGGTGCTCAAGTTGTTCAAGTAGTAGAGCAACGTGCACATGAAAGGTTTCACGTGAAAACGTACAATCGTTTGAGCCACATATCACAGCAATCTGGCCGTGGCCTCTGATCGATACGCAACATCAACCGGGGAGCGAAATCTTCTTCATCTTCTCCTCTGCCGCAACATTATAAACTTGGTTAACTTCAATATAAAATGAGGAATTTTTAAAATTCGGAAAAAATTCAGGGTCGTCTGTACTATCGGGTAGAATGTTTAAGAATTTTCTTCGTAATTATTTGGAGAGTAGAACAGAAGAATGACCTGTTCACCTTGTAACTACCCTTGCGGTAGGATAAACTACTTGGAACTTGTCAGAGAGGGTTTTCTTTGTGGACTTTGTCGAATGGTGTAATGAAAGATCGAGGTTTGCCTTTTTACCGAGTAGATTTTAGTTAAATTTAACCGAACAGTACTGTTGTGGCATATTAGCTTTGTTTTCGGCCACGGCGCATTTATTGTGAGCATCTCTCTGTTTCTATCGTGAGGAGATAAATTAAAAAAGATAACGTAACATAACGTAGGCACGTAGAACTGTAAGCCGACACCGCGGGCTCATCGTTCTTTTGGAGCGGAGACGGGTGTACCGCCCACTGCGCGACAAAAAGGACGTTCTTCATTTGAGGAAACAAATACAACGGAGCCGCTTTCGCAGAGAGTCTCATTTTCTTAAATATATTTTTCTACAGTTTAATAACTCGATAAAGAAGCCACTTTCTACTCCGTCGGAGATTGCAACAAGGTGTCCTTTGAATTTCTGACGGAAGTTGCTCTTGGAAAAGAGTTTTACAACAAATTTGATTACTTCCTTTCTTTCCTTTCTGTCTGCTGGGTAAGTAGAATTAAGAACCAGACTGCGGATACTTATTTTGATTTCTGTACGTTGTAGAATAATTAAGAGAATCCACGAAGTAAAGGATTTTATTTTGTTGGTTAGGATGAATCTGATGTTACAGTTTGAGGATTGCTTCCGTGCTTTGTCAATTTTATCTCGAAAATTGATTAGCAAACTTTGTTGAATAAACATTTTAATGTTTGCGGTAGCATCATCTTGATACATTCAAGAATTGAAAAAATATATGTATGAAAGGAAATGATAAATCGTAATGGAAAATGTCGGAGTAAAAAAAATGATGAAAACAAAATATTCTAACAAAAGGAATGTGTACACATAGATTAAGAGTGTCGGTGTAAAAGTGAAAGTGATCGACATAAGAAATTTGTAGAAATGAAAAATCCTGACCAAAATAATTGATAAATCTAAAACATGTTGACAAATAGACTCTACAGAAACGAAAATAGTGGAAAACAAAAGTTGAAAAATTTTGCAGGTGATATGAAAAACTGGTGACAATAAAAAATGCTTGTACGCATCTGAGAACCACTGTTTCCTTACGTCCTTGCTTCTTGGCTCGAGATCTGCGAAGAGGCGCCGCGGGGATGTCGCTGAGCGAGCTGTCCTC
This sequence comes from Lasioglossum zephyrum, assembly GCA_028455615.1. Classification (NCBI taxonomy): domain Eukaryota; kingdom Metazoa; phylum Arthropoda; class Insecta; order Hymenoptera; family Halictidae; genus Lasioglossum; species Lasioglossum zephyrum. The sequence goes on along the minus strand of CM052330.1, from coordinate 11,850,291 downwards.
TCGTCTTTCAGCCACTCCCATTTTCAGCTACCGAGTTACTGCCACTCTGTCAATCTCACCTGACATTCGCGTCTAAACGAAGATACACACCCGACAATGAATAACCCTCGGAGGCCGTTCGCGCTGGCACCAAGAGGAAAAGTCGCATCGTTTGTATCCCACGATGTTGCGAACGCGATCAGCCTTGGAAATTAGTTCGGAGAAACTGTTGAATACATTCCCGGGGAATCATCTCCATTGCTGATGCCCTATTGTAACGCCGATATTAATGAACACACAGAGAGAGAGAGAAAGAGAAAGAAAGCTCCCCGGTCGTACTAGCCCGCCAAATAAAGTATTCTAATGAAACTCCTACAAATGCTATTCTCGTTTGACAAAATATGCTGATCGCTCGTACGAAACGCGCGTTTCTTTGTCAGAAAGTATATATTTGCATTTGGGATTAGAGTGTACAAAGAAACTGAAATATAGAAAGACTTTCTAGATATTATTTAAATGATGACGTTCGCAGCAAGTTTACTTTTCAAAACTTAGTTCTTGAAATTTTTACACGTAGTCACACAATTTTATAATCGTCATTAAACGTTCTTTTAATCCTCAATGTCAATTAGCTACAGTTTTTTTCTTTTATTTAATCATTACGAACCAGGATATTTTTAATTACAACTTTTTTTTATTTGCCGATCGCATGTTTAAACAAAGTTGATGTTTTTTGGCGCACCGGTTCTATCAATTTAATTGAAAATAATTTTGCAATATATTAATTTCGACATTTCGGTCTTTGTTTAGACCCTTTTCAAGAAAATAATGATTCCGTCTGTGAATTATTAAAACAACACAAAAAGTAATATTTTGTTGATGAGAACGTTCTAAAAACAATTTTTGAAATATATCAACTTACTTGCTTATTGAAATAACTTTAAGAATTACAGAAGAACATTAATATTATTTAATATATCGAAATTAATATATTGCAAAATTGCTTTCAATTAAATTGATCGAACCGGTGCGCCAAAAACATCAACTTTATTTTTAATTATTCTCTGCTTTTTGGAAGATAAAATGGTGTTCGTCGAAACTCCCAAGACCAAATCAATACGAAATGGTGATATGGAAGTATCCTAAAGCAAATACATTCGCTCCAATTTGCTCTTTAAATCTTGGATAAACGGTGGCTCTATGTGCACAGAAGCGAGTGGCCTCGTTCCAGCAAGATCCCACTAGCCCGGAGACATTGTCCACCCACGATTCTAAGCTAAAAATCTTGGGAAAAGAGTCGCGCATGGATTCCGTATTCTTTCGTTCCGGTATTAACCGGATAATATGGAAACTGACTGTTTCTTGCCAAAATTAGAAATATTGTTTATTACAAATAAATAAATATAATTTAGTACGATGAATAAAATATAAAATATTTTATCCATATAAGTTCCCAGCACAGGTCTGCTGAGGGACATTTAAGCGCTAGGGCCAGTATTCTTCGACTTTTTCCGAACGTAGAGAAGGACAGCTTCCAACTTCATTTTTCTTTATTTTTTTAAGGGGCTTTAATGACAAAAATTTTTCTGATAAAAATCATCCCAAATATGATATAATTCCGATGATATTTATTTGTGTAATAGACAATTAAAGTTTCGCAGTCGCCGGCACATTTTAAGGGCTCGCCGGCGACTGTCCTTCCTTGCGCTCGAAACTTTAATTGTCTATTACACGAGTAAATATCATCGGAGTTATATCATATTTGGTATGATTTTTAATAGAATAATGCCACAAATATGGCCACCGAAGTCCCATCAAAAGATAATAGAAAATAGAGAAGTTGGAAATTCTGATTAGGCAGGAGTGGGGATAGATCTGGTACATTTACAGGTCAGACTTTTGGGACATTTATGGATAAAATATTGTACTGAATATAAAAAATGCATTACGTATATAATATGAATACGAAGTGCTGCAGTCCTAGTTGAAATATTGACAATTCGTCGAGAATTTAGAAAAGAATATACACTGTATATGATTTGAGAAAATGATTATTTTGCAGATTTAAATATCTATAAATGAATACTATTGTGGATTGTACGTAGCAAATTGGCTTTTGCCTACGAAACGCTGGTTTCCAGACCCAGAGTGCATCTGTTCGGAGAGTGTCGCAGCCCGACTCATTTGAATAAGACAAATGAAGACATCCGGGAGACACACGGCGAGAACGATGAAGCTGATATCTGAGATTGGTCCGAGGATCACCTACAGCGTGAACCGGGCGCATCGAACCATACCGATTGATTACGATCGTTACGAAGACAATGGCTGACACGGGCTTACTCTAACGACGCAACTAACTTAGGAATCAGGGATTACCCCTGTGCCACGGTTAACAAGCACCGTAGATCGAGTTTTGTCCGATGAAAACTGATCCGGCTACTGCCCACGCCTCGCTATCTCCGACGTTTTTCAGATGGCCGTAGCGCGCGCGCCAGCACACACAGGATTGCTGCTTTATCATGCAAATCGGGATACGAACGGATAGAAAAATGTACGGGGAAATCCTTGTTCCAATAAATCACGGTATCCGAATTTTAAAATATTCCCCGCTAGTTGAACGCTCCATTTTCCGCACGCTCTCCCCACGCAATTTGCTAAAAATCTGACGAAATTGTTTGCATACTATACGCTCGACGGAAATTTTTCGAGCTAAAAATTTAATCTACTGACGCACACACATGTGTGTGAGATTTTACTGTCAGATCTGGTGATTACAGTAAACATTGCTGGGTTGTACAAAAATTTCGTTTTTGGAAATTTAATCAATAGACTGCGGATTTTATGCATTTATTAATCTCTATATATAATAAAATCGATTCTGTCTGTCTGTTTGTGACTTTTCCACTAAAATTCATTGAAAAATTATTCCTACCTACTATATTTTCTGTAATCATTTTGTAATTAATTTCGTTAAATTTTGTTGTCTAAGAATAAAATCTCTATCTCTACCTGAGACCAGGTTAATAATCAACCAGGATTTGTTACTGCACGTGAACAAAGAGTTGCGGATACAACTAGTATTAAATATATATTATTATACAGATTTAGGGGCATCAGTGTATTTTTCTCTTTTGTCTTGCAATTAATGGAAATATTTTTTATTTTATATTGAGATCCGCAATTTAGTTAGAAAGTATCTGCAGAAAGCATAATCAAATTTGATTTCATCGAGAAAGAAAGAAGTTAGACTTTGTTAAAACCTTCATCGCGAGTCTGACATGTTGAAATACGGCAAGGGGTTAAACGCTGGATGGTTTCCGGTACGGTTACCAAAGGGCAGCATTTCTACGGTAGCGATATGAAGATATAGTTATATGTAATTGAGCCGGGCCACGAGATTCCGAGGCCACTCGGAACGATTCGGAATTGTGCTCCCAGGACTGCTTAGAATATTCCTAGCTGTTACAGAGCCGGTATTCCATGGATCTCGGAAGCTGCTTCCCCGCGAAAAATATAGCGCGAGACTTTATTCTGACACCCGGGGAATATTTGTTTCCGCGGGCTGACTCTATTTACTCTGCCGCGAACGCCAGCGAGATATATTCGAAGTGGAAGACACCGATAAAATTGACAGCTGGCAAATGTATTTCTAAGCGGACTTCCGGCCCAATATTTTCACCGTTTTTTGTTTCTTCCACACGATATTTTTATACGCGTTCACTTGGTACAATGGCCAGAAATATTTTAGTTTTATATTCGATACTAAATGTCACATTTTTTAGACACAAGCTACGTAACAAACCGCTGCGATTTTTTCGGGTTGAATTATTGCAACGAGTGGTCGGTAGTTTTTATATTTATCGTGAGAAGCAAACGCTAAATAAAAACGTAATTCTGTTTTTAGCAATTCGAAATAATTAGAACATATCTGCATCGATTGCAATACACAGGAGCCGAATAGAAATTATATAATAATACATGTATTACTAATCCATAGTCCACTGCGTTAAATTGTACGTGCCAATTCTTGTCATAAATGCATAAAATTCGTAGTCCAATAATGAAATAATTAAAAACATTTTTATGATGTCTTCTTTTTCAATATTTTTATAATCTCCATAATAATGTATGATTCCAGCTGAGCGCAAAAGGCGCTTTACAATGTACAAATATTTGCAAAACTTTTCAAGTATTGGCGCTCGCGTACGGAAACATTTATTCCGCTAAAAGTCGCGATCCCTTCAGCAGATTCGCCAGAAGGGCGGTGTGCTTGGAAAATTATGGTGCCGTTGCACACGAGATGATACTCCAGGATAAAGTAAGCTGAAAATGTAGAACAAATATTTTTCGTGGAAGCTTTACATTCGAGGAAAATTAACTTTGAAGATCGCTGGAGTACGTGTGCTACTGAATACCACTTGGCCGACATGTCTGCCCCTGACTGTCTGTTTCTACTTGTTGGAAACAGCCGCCTGGGTAGTTACTATCCGCCTCCTTTGATTCTCTCTCTCTCTCTCTCTCTCTCTCTCTCTCTCTCTGTATTCTCTGTGCGACAGTGTGCGCCGAATTCTCGCAGCAAATGTAATACCATGTCACAATGAACGTTTCAAACTGTCGATACAACTTTTAAGTAAAACCGTACCCTCGATTAATCCGTTTACGTAAGGCCGTTTCTCTTACTTTCTTCGGTAGCATCATATTTCACTGAGACTTTTGCACGTGGCAATACCGGAAACTTATTGATCGCTTCTTCGCTAAAATTATAGGTTCGCTCATGAAAAATGGGATTTCTATTCCATTTGTGATAATTTATTTATGTACATTTTTATAGTGACTAACCCTTGGTACGCATTAGGCATCAGTAATTGCATTTTTATTTGTTACCATACGACTTATGCGATTGCATGAAGTATGTCATTATTTGTAATACACTTTCCATTGTTCGTCTTCGAGAGAACGAAGGGCTCCATTCTCCATGGAACTAGTTTTATTTCTCGTCTTTCTTGACTGAAGGATACAATTTAATGTGATACAACTCTTATTATCCGCCTTTCAGAAGAATTAAGTGCATCGCTTATTATATAGAGGAAAGTATTCAATTATGCACAGTTGTTACAGCATATAAAGCTTGCATACATATAACCATCCCTCTATTGTACCTCACTTTATCCGATATCCTACACAGTGAAAGTTTTGCTTGCATCGTAACAGTATAACATTGATTACTCTTCTCGAACGAAACCTATCAAACTGTCGTTGCATAAAATCAATCAAAAACCATTCTTCGTTGCTACACAAGACAATAAATGATCGCTAGATAAGTGGAAGCTACATAACAATGCATTTCATCTTTTCAATAATTTCAACAAGTCGAAAATAATGTAACAACAAGTGACACAGAATAAAAGAGGATCAACTAATGCTCGAAGAAACATAATGATCCTTCTGGTACTCGCGGTTTCTGTCCGACAAGTATAGTCGCACTCTATCTCTCAGCTATACATATGTTTAATCAGAAACACAAAGCAAATTTATGTGTTTAAATTGAGCTATATAATTTATAGTGTTTTAATTTTTACAGACGCAATTATATAAAAAGTTTCTCTTGATAATGGTCTTAAACTAGACCGAAACGTTGAAAAAGTTATTGCAAAATTGCTTTGTTAGTAAAATAGGATCGAATGTTTGCGCCGAAAACATCAATTTAAGTTATTTATGTGTTTAGAGTGTCGAATGAAATTTTTACACTATAAATTTAAATAAATAAGCCAATTACGCATTATTTTTTATTGAAAAATACCATACACTTTGCATTTTTCATTTGATGTTTCCCATGAGCAACTTATCTGTGAGATACGCGCGAGTACACGGTAGTCATTTTTAAAAATGATAAAGACTGATAAGAGGGGTTGCCCGACATCCTCAACAACCATCGAGCGGAAGATTTACCGCTACAACCCGCACGAACTAAACAATAAAAAAAAACCTGAGTTCACCAAGTTGCGTTCGTCAACTTTCCCCTACTTTCGCGGTGGGGACGACGTGGAGGGGAGAGGGAGGGTAGTAAAGGGCACATATCCGATTGTGTCCGATTGTGTCTGTGAAAAAAGAAGAGCTCCATCGAAAGCATCATCCCCCGTCGTGTACCACGGTCGAACGAGAGGAGTCTGACGGTGTGTCGTCGATTTCTGCGCAACTCCGGGGTCTTTCTCCCCTGTCCCTCGCCATCTGCTGGAAGCTGCACGAGTGAGGAGATGTATTGAACAGGCTGAATGCGCGTGCAGAGATGCGCGAGTATCCGCGAATTCCCGGCAGCACGGGGCCGCAGTCCGCACAATAAAGAAAAAAATTCCGCGGAGTTAGGGGAACAGAGAGGCGGCGAGCGTGACGGAGAGAGAGACACCGTCCTAATCCTCCTGGACGCCGAAGAGGCAGACTCGATTAATAGTCACGGCCGCGAGAGAAACGACGTCGTCCTCTTCGGAGCCTCGGGATGAGACTGGCCTCGCTCTGCTTCCGTCTGGTCCGACAGTTTTTCCGTCGAATGACATGTAAACGCGTGGCCAGCCAGTGAACGAGCCGCTTGAACGAACGGGGGACAACAGTTGTTTCGCGGGAGCATATCGAGCCAGTGTTGTTCAGCGAGAGAGACTGCCAGGATGCGACCCAGTGCACTTCTGTTGCTGTTCCTCTGCACCTTGTTCATCGCCTCGTCGGAGTCGAAGCTGCGACAGCAAGCGGCGGTTGTAGACGACGACGACGATGATGAGGACGACTGGGACGACGACGAGGACGACGACGATGACGATCAGACGTACCAGACGAAGCCCGAGGTAGACGACGATGGCAGGATCTACAAGAACCCAAGGAATTCACCGTCAGCCATGTGCCCACGCGATGAGAAGCAAGCCTCGCGACTTGGACAAAAGTGTCTTCGGAAGTGCTCCACCGATGAGGACTGCAAGAGCAAGAAGAAGAAGTGCATGTGCGACGGGATCTGCGGCATGTCCTGCATCAAGCCAGAAAGAGAGTGTCCGATGCTAACTCAGATCGAGCATGGAACCATGACCGTTACCAACAGACTCTTCGGGGACCGAGCTCGTTATACTTGCGATCCTGATTATTACACCGTGGGCCTCACCGAGAGGACATGCAGAGCTGATGGACAGTGGACTGGCACCAATCCTTCCTGCAAGAAGGACCCTACTTCCTTTTGCTCGCAACCGCCGAAAGTGAAAAACGCGCGGCACAACGCGCTCGCGGAACAATCGACCTTCAACCTGGACACCGATATTCAGTACTTCTGCGAACATGGTTACACGACCAACGGGGTCAGGACGGCCAAGTGCCTGTTGATGGAGGGCAACGCGAGATGGTTCGGTCCGGATATCACCTGTGAGCCGCAGAAGTGCGGTCCACCGGCGGATATCGCAAACGGATGGCACGCCGGTATGTATCCGCCTGTTTCAGGGTTTGTTTGTGTGATTGTTGGTGGGTTAGGGTTGTTTGGTTTTGGTAGTAGATCGCCAGGTGTTAGAATCTGGATCGGTTCGTCTAGCTTTCGCGTTTTGTTCCGTTGTTGTTTTAACGCCCTGCGAGATATTCGTTTGTTATTTTCGGATGAGGCAGCGTGGAGTGGTGAGCGTAAATTGGTAAACGTTTGTTTAACGTTTTGTCGAGGTGTCGGATTTAAACATCGGTCTTTTGCTGGTTTGTGTCAAAGCAAACCTGCCTGTTTCATTTTATTGTCATTCCGTGAATGTTGATGGTCAGATCAAATTAAAATATTTGTACCGTGGCTCATGAGGTAGAGTAAATTGTTGTATAATTCTTGAAATTATTTGATAGCTTGAATGTATTCGTTTTATTTTTAATATTTAGTTGAAGATTGTTGTAGACGTTTTATTCAGCGTGCACTGGAGGATGAAATTATATATTGTCTATAGGAAGTTTTCATAAATATGTTGAGTTCATCCATTATTTTCACTCCAGGGGTTGGAAAGTTTGTTTAGAAATATAAGATAGGATCATATAAAATGTTCTGCACACAATTAAACGGTGTTGCATGAATTTACGAAGAATTTATGGAGTGTTTAAATATTAGTTAATCCAACTGAACCTCTAAAGCACTGATAAGCACATTCACTAAATTTATAATGTAAACTGTAAAACGCAATTTGTCTTTAATGAATAATCCCCCGAAATTCCGCTGAATAATGAAACACATAATATTACAATTATCTGTGCTTAACTATTTATGAGCGATACATTATTAATATACTCATTAGCAACCACGTACGCCAGACAATTACATAACTTAGCACAAATGAATGAATCATTACGGAATAATGATGAATAATAAAGTTTTCGAGAATTCCAGTAGTGCAGCGTCATGTTTATCCGATAAATGATATGCAAAGTTTTGTGTTTTTAACCAGACGACAGTTTTAGATATTGAGTTTGCCCTCGTTTGGTACTGTATATAATAGTTGGTTATATCATATGTTTTCGACGTTCAGGGTCGTGTCTAAAATAGTCCACGAATCTTCTTTGATGGCATATCGGTTTCTCTCTCCGTTGACAACCTTGAACACCACTGATACTCTCATTCTAGATAGCTTGTACTAAATTTTCGAAAAATTATTCAGCGAAATTCAATTGATTATTCAATTGAAAACTGGTACGAATGTAGTATTACTTTTTATTTAAGGCGAGTGTTACACGTACGATTGTCGCGTGTCATATCACTGCGCGGATGGCAACGAATTAGTTGGCAAGGCCGAAAAGCTTTGCTTGGCAGACGGCACATGGACTCCGAAGGAATCACCACAATGCGTTCAAGTAAGCGTTCAATGAATAGTTCCGCTGGTAGACAATTGCATTATTATATTCACTCTAAAGTGGGCCATTATTTATGTACATTATTATCTGCATCAATATTTAACATTCTCAAGCTATAAAATTGTTCTACATATTTAATAATGTATTATTTTAACATTTTTCAATAATTGCTTGCACGTATAATGCAAGTCGTCGTGTCTATACGATGAATCATATATGAGCAATGTTTCTCATATTTTATTTATTGCATCAGACTGTTTAATATCGACGATAAAATTTAAATTTATATTAATTATACTGTACTTATGTTGTCTCGTTACTAATTCAGTAGATTCAAGAGATTTATTAGATGAATAATAAACACTTTATCTGTTAATTTAAATTATCGAATTTCAATATTAACCATTCACTACGCAATTAAACTTATGCTGTTAATTACTTAACGTGTATTGATCTGATAATTTTAAAATTTACAGAAACTTTTGTATTACTGATTTTTGGAAGCAAGTTTCCATTATCCAGATTGATATTAACGAGTAGACTCCAAATTTGATCCATTTATAACAAAAATGAACAAGTACAATTTAAAACAGTGAAAATATTAAAAGACCAAGAGTGTTTGATATATTATTTTCACCAGATTAAGATTATTAATGAAGAATGTAAATTTATATTTAGCTCCTGAGTCTTGCAGTTGATGCAGAAACTTTTTATATCACATAATAAAGAAGTCTAATACCCGTATTGAACACACTAATTGAGGGATTACATTTTTACGATCTATTCCGTAAGGCCACTTGAGTGTTGAGGAATGTGTTCGCGTCAATCTCTTACGAAATTGATTATGAGTTGTCTTAACATCCCCCAAAAAGATGTCACCCCCTTTCCATGGATCCGAGCGTGGAAACGTTTTCCTTGTTCAGGTTACCACGGTGCAATGCCCTATACCAGAGAGCCCTGCAAAAGGACAGGCGTTCTACACCTCGTATGCATACAATGCCATCGTGCATTACAAATGCGACTATGGCTACACGGTGGTAGGCGCAGGCACGAGACGCTGCGGCGCCGACAGAAAATGGTCTGGAAAGATGCCCACTTGCCAGGAAATTAATTGCGGTTCACCTGGCGTTCTCTATAACGGCTGGATTGAGAATATCGAGGATGGTAAGTTGGAAGATTAAAAAAATTCTTCGTTATATTATAAATAAATCGCGTCATATAAAAATAAACCGCTACATAAATCCTCTTACAGCGACAGCATTTTGTTCGCGGCGATACCGAGTAATCTCTCTCTCATCCTAATCGTGAAATTTTTACTGTGTCGATTAATTGATCATCCGGATTTCCATCAATTTTATTTCTCTAATTTTTATCCGAAAAAATTCGGTACAGTAGAATATCTATAACGACGAACGAAAGTAGGTGAACGCATGTTACATAGCGTTGCTATCGATATTAATAGCTGAAATTCATTTCAACCCTCGTCTTATTTTTCTAACCTAACTTGCCCCTTGAATTGGCGCAAATGAAACAATCAATACGATGCAGTGGGGAATATAATTAATGTTCTAAAATTCTTCTATCAAAGTGGAAAGTCGAAATTCATTTTTGAAGAGCACCACTATTATACTACTTTACAGATATCAGCATGATTTTCTAGACGACTTTTTAATATGTATAGCCACCCTCAAATACTAGAAAGTGAACTGAACAGTAGTTTATTGATATTTTATTTTGCTAAAAAAACTGCGCCATTCACCTCTTCCAAAAATTTGCTAAATTGAGACACAAGGACTGCAGAAGTGATCGGATAATTCCCCGATGGAGAGTTCGAAGCGACCATTCTGCTAATTCCGCGGAATTCTTTCGGCGACAGGTACGGGTCTTGGCGCGAGCATAATTTACCGGTGCAACGACCACATGAAGCTCGAGGGAAATGCCTCGTCCGTCTGCCTGGTCGACGGAAAATGGCGTTACCCGTTGCCGCAGTGTCTGGCCCCGTGTGTGGTGCCGCAAATTGAAAACGGCAACATTACGGTGGCGAGCCATGAGAACGATGATCACATCAACAACGTCACCGTCGTGGAGCATGGGGAGCGATTGCTAGTTTCCTGCGTGAAGAACTACGAGTTCGCGGCGAACTTCACACCAGTCGTTTGCAACAATGGCACCTGGTCGATAGTGCCTAGTTGCTCGCCAGCCAGGTGCAAGGTGTTGCCAAAACCTCCGAAGAATGGTATGGTGATAGCGCCGAAGACGGATCATGGGATGAGGGCAGCTTTCAAGTGCAAGGATGGATTCCAACTTGTTGGAGGAGGGCCGAATAATGACTCCATGTCGGTACAGTGTCAGTACGGGAACTGGACAAAGGGAATTCCTCACTGCATTCAAGTATTTTGCCCATTCCCTGGGAGCATCGAGAATGGCAAGGTCTTCCTAGTTGGGAATATGGGGGTCTACGATTATAGACCCTATGTGAAGAAGGTTGTGAACAACAAGCAGATCATGTACGATTGTGATAAGGGATATGTGTTGGATGAGGGACCCGTGGGGGCTACCTGCATTGGAGGCAACTGGAGTCCTAAAGAGCTGCCCAAGTGTATACCTGGTCAGCATCCTAGGCTGCGCTGGAGCAGAAGAAGAAGGTCCATCAGTGATGAAGATCTCACCATGAGATACAGGTAAGGATCAGAATATTATTCCCAATAGTAAATACTAGGGGTGAGCGGGAATCCGAAATATCGGGAACTCGATGGTTGGGACGAGTTGAGAAGAGGTCGAGTTCCCGAAAATTTCGAGAACAACATTCTTTCAATTTCTTTTGCCATTTTCGTAAATTATTGGAAACACGGATTCTAAGAAGCGTGTGACCTGATGTAAAGAAATGTGTGACTGCGTGCTTAGTACTTGGACATTGTGTACGCTGTTGTCAACAGCCTGTTGAGCAGTATCGCTGAGAAATTCTGGAAGCTCAGACGCATATTTAAAAATCTGTGTAAATTTAATAAAGATTAAAATTTTTTTTTAAAATGTCGAGTGATAATGGGAGTGAAGTTGTGGTAGCAGGAAGTAGTGCCAAAGATATAATAATAAATTAAATAAGTAAGAACTAAAATAACATATAATTTCCCGAAAACATCTAGAATAAGAAATCCGAAATCATGAATGTATTCATTAAAACCAATATAAATGATTACTGGTTCGACCCGACCCGATATTTTGGGTTCTCCCACACCTCTAGTAAATACAGAAGGATCCAACATGTTTCAGAAGTAAATAGCTCGTCTCTATGCAACACTATTTATTGTGCGAATTACAAAAAATGATTCTTTTAAAATACCTAAGAATGTGAAACACAAATTGCTTCAGCGATCTAATAATAAACTCGATCATCTCAATCAATCAAAGGACCAGAATATTGTTTCCAATAGTAAATACAGTAGTACCCTCCAGTAGAACACAGCATGCTTCAACTGCAAATAGTTCGGCCAAACGCAACATTATTCATTGCACGAATTAAGAAAAATGGACGTAGTTCTCTTAAAATATCTAAAAATGTAAAACACAAATTTCCTCAATGATCTCAGTCATCTCGATCAAACTTTTTCCAATCTTTCGCGTCCCAGCACTGCTACTAAATCACACAGATTAGTCCATCATCGGACAGCATAATAAGAAACCACTCGTTTATCTTCCCCAGAAAATTCATCGAGTTCTTCCGCAAGATCGGCAAGAAGCTGCTGCGACTCGAGCTGAACAAGGGCAAGGACCACGGGAAACACAAGTCGGAGAAATCGACCAACTCCACGCAGCACCACGACAACTCGACGGATTCTTCCTGGAAGAAGCACGTGAGCCACGCGAACCGAACGAAGCTGCGCGAGGAGAAGATGATCGACTTCCTGGAGATCGCCTACAGGAAGCTGCAACGAATCGACGCTAGACAATCAAACAATTCCGCGAACGGCAGCATGCACGATCTCCTGAACGCCATGAGCAAGAACTTCTTCCACGTGGACCTCTCGGAAGCTCGTCGCAACAACTCGAAAGGTCGTTCGGACTTCGAAGTGCGAAATCAACGTGAGTTCATCAAATTGAAACACAAATTCGAGAAGATCATGCGGTTCTACAACAAATCGACGCGCTGGAACGAGAAGGGACGCAAAGACTCTCGCAAGAAGGGTCAGGCTCACGGTGACAAGTCGAAGAAATCGAAGGACAAGAAGAAGCACAGGAAGAATTACTACAAGGGCTTCTACGAGTTCGTGAACAGCTATGTGACTGAAAAGTTGTCGATGTTGGAGGCGAGAAACGCGACCGAGGAGCTGATCAAGAAGATGAACATTGACAAGTTCACAGTGCGGAACGGCAGCACGTTCACTGTCGGCGAGATGTACGCGTTCTTCAAACATATCATAGAGGCGAAGTTGAACAGCAGCGAGGAAACGTCAGAGACGACGACGTTAGCTACCTCGTCATCGACTAGTACTACGACAGTGTCCAGCAGCACGTCGACCACGACCAGTACGACCACGTTGGCGACGCCCAGAGAGATCGAGAGCCACGAGAATCGATCTTCGACGGTTCCTGGGAACGAGTCCACCACGCTGGACAACGAGATCCCCAGCAAAGAGGGTGCACCGAAGCACCGGAGCAAGCGGATACGAAACGCTTCGGAGGACGTGGGTCCAACGCGTCAGAAGAGGAAACTGTTGGGCTTGAACGTCTTTTCGATGAAGAAGGACGGGTCGAGAAGGGTTCGCAGGGGTTTGAAGCGGTCGAGGAAGGCCTACGATGACGAGAAAACAAGGCAGTTCACTTTCAAAGAGCTCGAGGCCCAACAGCAGAGTCGCTCGAAGCGATTCCTGCCACTCTACGAGCTGGATAATCAAATATTTCTAAAGAACTTGTATCTGAACGCGTACGAGGACGAGTACCGGGCGAACGTGAAACGATCGATCGATCAAGGGAATCATACTAACGAGCAACAACAACAACAGCACCAGCAGCCGCAGGAACAACCGGCTGTTTACAGGAGACGCAAAGGCAACCTTGGCGCGTACGAGATCAAGTGAGCGATGGGAATGTAATTGTGTTGTGATATTAACGGAATTTATTAAGTCATTTACCGATATCAATCGATTTTAGGCGAGTATACACCATATACGATAGTTATAATCGTTGTCCCAGAAAGTCGATGCGCATTGTACCACGTGTGTCGCGCTTTTTTCATGAATCAGTCTTTTTCCATGCAAGTCTCGGTGTACCCGGAAACCACGGGCTCATTAATCGACAGTTTTTTGGATCGCGATGTGAGCCGGTAGCTGCTCGTCGTCTAGATCAAGAGGCGTTTGTTCGGTGTCGGTGTTGTGTATTACGATGCGGATCGAGATTTGCGACCTTTGCAGTTGCAATCGATGGGAAACGGAGGGTTTTTTTTCCATAGTGGCTCGCTGTCTTCCGGATGGTTGTTATACTTGTGCGACAGGGTATTTTGTTAGTGGGACTGCTTCGTTTTTGTTGATGCATGTGCTTGGGTTTTCGAAAATTGCGGAGTGCTGATCTGAAGGCAGGTGTGTTCGAGTTACGCGAGTCGAGTCTGTTGGAACTTGTGAGGTTAATAGTTTCTAATATTGGACACGCGTAGTTTTTTTCGTCTGCGTTTTTGATGAGGAGTCGATAACAGCTACCAAAGTCGAGGGTTGGATGTAGGGGTGTGTTTTCGAATAGGTAATTGTTCAGGGAATGTTGAGAAATTTGTTAAAATATTGGATTAAATTTCTTTTGGAAATTTTCTGACTGTTTGTTAATACGTTATCATATAAATTCCAGTATATTAGGAATTGTTGGGATTTCCAACGTCTTTCTAAGAACTGCTGTCACGTCAGTTTCATAACTGGAATGGATTTCTGAACTAATATTGGACACGTAGTTTGTTTCGTCAGCGTTTGTGGTGAGGAGTTGATAACAGCTGCCAAAGTCGAGGATTGGAGATGAGGTTGTGTTTTCGAATAGGGAATTGTTCAGGGAACGTTGAGAAATTTGTTAAAATATTGGATTAAATTTCTTTTGGAAATTTTCTGACTGTTAATACGTTATCATATAAATTCCAGTATATTAGGAATTGTTGGGATTTCCAATGTCTTTTTAAGAACTGCTGTCACGTCAGTTTCATAAATGGCTTGTGCGATTCGAGTACGTTCCACTGTAATCGATATAATTCGGTGGAATGATACTGGTGCGTCGCTTCCAGGTTCTAATTTCGTCACGGTTTTCTATATCCATCGATGAGACAATCTTTTCAACATGGCGCCGAGTGGGGTTAGGAGAATGGCACCTAACTAATTTGATCAATCAGGACATGTCTCATGTGCGCCAGGACAATTAAGACTGATCAGCATCTTTCATGCAATTGGAAAATTTCTTCATAGAATTTCTAGTTTCTTCAGTCTTCCTCAATGTTATGGCTACATTTGCCACGAGGACAAATTCACATCCTAATCTCTCTCAAATCTAATATTATTTTAACACGTTGACTGACACATCGAACCGATCACTAAATCTGATTGAGATTATATGAATCTTCTTACAAATTTTACTAAAATACGTGCACGAATAATAAAAACTTATAAATTTCTTTGTACTTTAAATAATTGTGGTATTAAAAAATTGAACATTTGATCGTGGTAGGTTCAGTGTTAAACGTGTTCGCATGAATCGAATATCATTGGGAGCAATCACTATGGTTGGGGTGGTCGTTTAGCAGCCAACGTGTTAATAGGAACTCGAATATCTCTTTCAGAATCGATACAACACATTCAACTTAAAAATAAATTAATGTCTTCCTTCGTATTAAATATTAAATTCGGCTGAACGTGTTAACCAATTTTCAATATCAAAACAGTGGCCAGAACTGTAGTTAAATTAACTATAATAAGATCTCGGAGAATAATAATCTCTATAAGCTGCACGGATAAAATAATTTATCTTCGTAAGTATATCGATAAGTACAAATCGTTTCATACTATTAGGGTGACCTATTCAGGGAACGAAAGCTTGCATATCTGTTAATTCCTATTCACAAATATAATTTGTGAGGAGCAAAATTTTGTATTTCTATAAGAACTTTCCATGAGAACAAACAATAAATAATTAAACAAAAATAAGCCAAACGTCCAACGAGTAAGCATTAATAATGAATGGACAAAAAGAACAACTGCTAAATAAATAAATGCAGTGCCGACTGCGTTATAAAGAAAAGAGATCTGTTTAAATATCTGTGAGCTTACAATAGAATCACTGTGTAAATTCCAAAATCATGAAGGTGGTATCGTAAATGTTATCTTTTCGTTAGGTTCGTTCACTGGACAGGTCGCCCTCTACACTTTCTCTAAAAGAGAAAGAGCTTCTCTCTAAAAGAGCTTTCGGCTCGAAATCGAATCTTCAGCGCGGTAAGTTAAATCGAGTGTAATCAAAAGGCCGATTCAACTGCAAAGGTGCGAGTGGAATTTTTAGAGTTAGCTGCTGCTCCATCTAGAGATGCTTGCGGCGGAGATCGTTGAAAGTACGTTTGTTTGTCACGGATTTACCTTTTCACAAACGGTAGTGTCACGCTCACGTCGCGGAACGTACATTTTAAGCGCCCTTACGGGAGGAAAAAAAATCGTATTAGTAGACACGGCTACGTTAACGTATTTTAAGTATATTTGTGGGAATCGCACGGAAAAAACACGTTTGTCGGGTTTGTCGCCTTCTCTCGCCTCGTCGAGAATCGGGACGATCCTCGTTTAGACGGTCGATTAATTAAGTTTTCACTCGAGGGCTGTGTTTGTTGAATGTTATACGCCGGTTATACTAATAGGTTTTTGTAAAACTGTTGTATCGGAAGCTGGACCGCATTGTAATCGTTGTACATACATATACGTTCGATTTTTGAAATGGAAACGCCCTTATTCTTCGGTTCGATCGCCAAAGTGAATCGAAACGAACGAGACACGATCGTATCGATATAATTCCCGTCCTTCTCTTCGTAAAATTCATTTTTACTTGCGCATATTCTAGGCCCGGAACCCGAGCGTTCGAGCCATTTATATCGATCGATATCGATCGACCACTGCATCTCTTACACGGACATACACGGACATCTACACAACACACACGACGACGATCGATAATACGACACAGTCATACACACGTGCATTTTTATGAACAGAAACACAACGCCATTGGATAAGTATCATTAGTGAATAATAAGTATTATGATACGGACAAATGGAGCGTGTACTTTCATTATCCGAACCAATATTTCCTCTCTAAAATTCATGTCTCTCCGCGAATCCGCCGCAGGATACTCAGTCTTATGCGATGCCAGAGTCACAGGATTGCACGAGTTTCGTGGATGTTTAAAAAGTATTGTTAGTTAGTCGCCATGTCAGACGAGAAATTTTAGTTCATTAAGCTTTTCACTGAACTGCAGTTACATACATGTTGATATCATATTATAAACTAGTAAAATTTCGAACCTTGTATTCTACGAATTACATCATTTTTGTAGTTCTTTCCTTAAAACGAGAATTCATTCAGTGATTAACAGGCGCTATTACAATTTTTTCTATACGCTGAATTATTGATAAATATTTTTAATAATTAGGCATATTTAGAACGAACTCGATAATTTGTCAAATTGGTACCTTTATAGTCCACCGTTTATGCGCAAATTTTTCGGGAAAATCGTTCGAAATTTCATCGAATTGAGCAAGATATTACGCTTAATTTATACCTTCAATCTCGAAATATTCTCGGGGCCATAAATCCACAGGTAATTAATATATAAATGGACAACGGAAATTACGTTTCCAGGCCCCGAAGGAAGGCCAAAAAATTCAATCGAAATACGATCCAACAAAGTTAATTCCGATAAAACGAGCGCGTGCTAGCACGGGCATAAACAACACGAAGGTCCGCCGCGAATGGTTGATCGCGATCGAGAAGAGTGTCCAATTAAAGCCTCGGAATCGGCCGTACATTAAACGGAAGCCATAAAACCGGGAAAGTGCGGAATTCCTTTTAACAGCAGTTTGATTTCACCTGTGCTTGCTCACCTCTCTCCTGCTCGTATAATTTTCTCAATAATTTCGATAGTATTGAAACTTTATTGAAAGTAGTTTCTTATTGTTAACATTGAAAACGCGATTCTTTGTGAACATTTCAAGGAAAATTGATTCTAAATATTCGTATCATTATTAGAATGCGGATATTATGCATTTATAGATGAATTTTAATGTACTACTATATAATTTACAACCTATTAAACATACCAAACAAGAAATTAAATATTTATTTCACCTCAATTTGTAGCAATTCAGGAAGAAGGTTTTGATTTTGCATAAAGATCCACAGTCAAATAATTATGGTAGCTATGAGACTGAACACTTGTATGTGATAGGCTATAGAAAACATCATTGCAGACTTAAAATATTTTTAAGAATGAATTTTTAGGATTGAAAATTTTATTCGAAGATGCAATACCATTCTGAGTATAGTGAAAATTGCATCAATCATTACAAAACGATTTCGCTCATGCACAAGAAAAACGCCACAACACAAAATTTTTCAGTATTTTTTACTTGTTTTTCCTTGCAGCCACGGCTGGTTAAACTGCCAAAGGTCTGAGAAGTGCTCTTCTGTAAAATTTGTATTTTTTTATTTATGCCGTTTTTCTTGTGCATGAGCAATTTATAATTCAAAATCAATTTTCCGCAAACATATGAAAAAATGTTGCTTTTATATGCAAGTATATAGGTATGTAGCAGTTTAAACGAGACATTGGTGAAAAAAATAAGTTCACCAACTTCCCCAGAAAAAATTCGCGAAAGTCTCGTTTTTTTTATCAGAATGTTCACTTGCATAGCACGATTTCTTAAAGGTGCGTGCTCGAAAACGGCGGTAGCCGGTAGAGTCGTACTGCCGATATCTCTGGATCGATGGAGCGCTGGGCGATCGATGATTATGCTGTAACATCCGAGGTAATTAAGTCTGAAAATAAGCAGAGCCTGAAAAAGGGATCAAGGGGCGCAGCGGGGCCCGCGTAATTCGCGCGGCGGCGCGGCGCCGTTCACGTAAACGTTCACTCGCGCCGTCCACCTGTCAATATCGAAGGTGTCATTAATTACGGACCAATTATAATTCGTGAGCGTCGACGAGAAACCGTGTCCGATGTTATCTGGCCAAAACGGCTCGTTAACACAGCCACCACCGGTTCGGGGAATCGTGTTAAATCGATTAATCCGGCCCGACAACACGCGCGTTCGTTATGATAAGGCGTCCGAGAACCGCGCAACAGATATATACAGCCGATAATATTGCCAATAAAAGTACGAGCTCGATCGCAGGATTGTTATTGGCGAGAGGGTGCGGAAGAAACCGATCACTAACGCGTAATTGGCTCTCGTTTCGCGCCAGACGAATATTCGCCGAGATCGCGTCGATTTATCTCCGAACATCGTATTATGGGGCGCTGTTAAATTAATTTTGCTGAGAAACAGCAAAGCAAGGTGGCTTCGGAAAATACTTCAACACTATACTTCTAATTTTTTTAAAAATGGCACAAAAAAATCTCCGAGTATCGAATTATGGTGCGCTGTTAAATTAATTTTGCTGAGAAACAGCAAAGCAAGGTGGCTTCGGAAAATACTTCAACACTATACTTCTAATTTTTTAAAAAATGGCACAAAAAAATCTCCGAGCATCGAATTATGCTGCGCTGTTAAATTAATTTTGTTGAAAAACAGTGCTGAGAAACAGTGAAACATTGATTCTGTCTAGAACATGTTGGGAACGTCTCTGAAAGCATTCGAACATTTTATGAGTAAGGGATCGACGAGGTCTAAATTATCAGGTGCGATAGAAACGATACTGAACTCTCTCACTTTCCTCGCGACGCTACGAGATAAAATTGAATGGCTTTACAGGTCACTTCCCAGTACCTTTGTGCACCGGTCTGTCAATCTTCATCGAGCTGCGAGTCTCTTAACGAGTGCAGCAAGCGAGTTAATAGAAGTGTGACTGGGAGTCCCTGTGATTTGATAATGGACCAAGAAATGGAAAGCAACCGAGTAGACTGTGTTTGTGATAGTCCACTTCATCAGTACACCTACTTTGAAAATACTCAAGTGATAATTATCTGGCAATTTTTCAGTTAATATTAAATATCATTTTACTTCGATCTATACACGACGTACTTGAGACATCATAGCTTCTCTAGGGGTTGTTATTACTTAATATTTTCTGTAAATATTAAATAACGTTTCACTTCGATGTATACAATGTGCTGAAAAACGCACGACGTACATGAGACGTAAAGGTGTGTCACAGAGTTCACTATCAGTTCGCTAGTAATATTTGCAGATAATATTGAACAATATTTTCCTTGAAACGTCATAGCTCGTCAAGGGTTAATTTTCATGGACGCTGGTTTGACGAAGATTCATTGACAAAGGTCAGAGGCGCGAGAAAGCGTCCATGGAACGATAATAGTCTCGAAGAAGCCTCGGCCAGAAAACTCGGTAAAAATCGATAGACGCCGAGGCAATGTGCTCGACGTTCCTGAACGAAGAGAGTGCCATTAGTACGCCTGCGCTTAACGAGACTCTCGGGTAAAAGGAAAAAAAAAGAATGGACAAGGGCACGCACCACTAATTCACTTAGTCCCGGCGCGGCGCGTTTTCTCGCGGGCAGTCATTATTCCAGTTCATACGACGATGATTATGCGGTCAGTTGATACGGTGTTAAACGCGCTAACCGAGAAAGCACGGCGATAAATGGCCACCGGGTGGCAAAGGCTTTGTCGTCCATTAGAGCCCCGTGCCGCGTCCTCCTCTGTAAACAGACCTAGGCTGTTTCAAAAGTGATGCTAACGATCAGCAAACGAACCTCAGACGGAACAGGAAGTCCCTGCCGCCGGTGTTTGATCGATTTCGTCGCGCCGCGTCGTCGTTCGACCCCTCGAACCGTTGCGTCAGGTGAATGGGCCAGGAATGTCATAAATCAGGGAAACTTTACGATCAACAGGTCGTCTATGAACTACCCGGCAATTAATCTGGGGAATCTTTGGGTGTGCTCCAGCGATGGCTAATAAAGAACACTTGACGTTCCTGCTACTTCATTCGAAGCCGTTACTTCTGATCTTGTAGCGTTTCTTCGGGATTTGGACATGTTAACTGTCGTTTTACGGGTTTCGGAATAATCCTCGAATGATGGCTCTGCGCTGCGCTTTGACAATGTTCCAGAATATTTCAAAATGATCTCTCTAACTCGAAGAATATTTTTAAGTTGATTCTACACGGTCAAACTATTAGACGCGATACACTTTCATATTTTATCATACATTTTCTAGAATTTGAACATTTCTTCTCTAAAATAGATATCACTATTAATGATCCCGAAAGCGGATCAAAGCTATTTCAGCATCTCATACATCTGGATCATTATCAAAATTGAATTTTGCCCAGCTAGATCGTGGAAATAGCCCAGTGTGGACTTTCGACGTCGCGAAATGGACATATGCAACTCATGCCACTGGGGACGTGTCAATTTCGGAGTCTTTCAATGAACTCGTTCTTGGAGTGCATAATACACTGTCGAGGATCAGCTGGAAAATTGTCGAGCCACGGAGACCATTTCTCGAGTCCGTGACGAACGCGTCTGAGGATTGGCGAGAAAATTCGCAAAGTTCGAGTGGTCCCGCGTTAGCGATCACCTGCCGATGTCAGGATCCACTCGAGACGGTGTGAGCGGATCGATCTTGCGGGAAAGACTCGTTCAGAAATCGTGAAGGGTCCCGATGACGACAATGTGAACGTAGTTGATGTCGGCAGGCCGGTGGTGTGGCAGGGCCGAGAGAGTAGCCGGTGATAATCTCATACAAAGAGGAGTTAAGCGGCGCGGGCTTCCTGCCAATTCACCGAGCCAAGTGTCGCCTTAGCGCAGTCAATGCCGCCACGAAATTGCTCGGTGGCTTCGCTCAATGAAACCTACTGGTATTCCGAGCGAGGATTTGCCTAGATAACCGCACGGCCCGGCCGGCGGATAGGCGTGCCAAGTTAGACGGATCATTGTACTTTCCACGAGTTCATGAATGGCACCGTTGCCCTCCTGGTAGCCTCCAAGCTACCGGCTACACCTCCAATGGATCGGAAACCCAACGAAAGGGTTTACAGGTTACCTCTGACTCGCGCCTCACTGGACAATCGACTGCCCGCTCGGAATTGTTCCGCGAACTTTCCTCGAACTCCATCCCTCCGTCGTTGAAACCCGCCGTTTCTGAACGTGACTTTGCCAATGGCCAAACTGCCCACTGAATGATGCTTCTGTGAATGAACTTCTCGTCAAGGGGGGGGGCAAGTGCCGAGGTTCTACGTATTCGACCATGTTCGCTGATACTTTGTTAGGGGGCCTTCGTTCACAAAGCAGCACTTTTCTGACCGTGTGCCTTTCCAACTCTTCCGCAATTATTCGAGATAAAGGGGATAACGTAGGAATCGCTTCACAGCTGGACGAATCGCAGAAAGCTGGAGGAAATTCGTGTCTCTGTTTATTATGCATCATTTAGATGAATTCTCTATTTATTTAACCCTCATACGTTACTCAGGGTGAAAATTCACCCATTTACTATTTCTACATACTATAAAATGATTGATCTCTCTATATATAGATAAATGAAGCGGAGTTTGTCAGTTTACTGTGTGAAGCAAAGATGGGTGAGAAGGTATTATAGAATCTTTCATGCAACTATTTTTAAGGAGCGTATGAAGGTTAATGTTTCTCTGATCGTGTACCTTTTCAATTTCTCAGTAATTATTGGAGAAGGATTTTTAGCAACGAGGGAATCGTTAGGAGTTAGAGTTTCTAGTTCAGTTTGCTATCAAATTGTTTACTTTGATTGGTAGATAATTTTTAGACTTTCTAGTTTCAGCTCCAAGGGTATATCTTATTGTTTTTCATTGCAGATACATATCTTATTAAAAAATGATCTATAGTAAAATTTTCTACATTGATGAAGCGCGCAGTCTCCGTTAATTAAACTAATTAAGAGATGCAACTTCCAGTTCAGTCCACTTTCAACTTGCACAAATGCTTTCAAATAATTATATTTATTACGTATCATCTTGTGTGTGTGGATCATTAAAAGAGAAGTATTGAGAAAGTTGAAAACAGTTTGTAAATTTCGTTGAAACAAGTTTCCATTCGCTACCGACAGATGTTTCACGCGAGCGCCCACACTGTCGAAACTTCCGTCATCTCATTGCAGCCTCCAGGCTCGAATATTATTCAACTCGGCGACGCCTTTAAAAATTACAATTTTACACCGTTTTTAATGACGTTCACGCGCACTCTTTATTACCATTATAAATACACGATCTTTATCGACCGTATTTCGCTTACATTTCCGCCTCATTATCAGCCGAAAAGTGACGGTACTTCTATCCTAGTCGGTTAATTACCCGATTCATTAAGCCGTTTTCGGTCTATGGTGTACCGCGAGTGTGGTTAGAGTTGATTAAGCGGCTGCTAATTGAGGAAAAACCGGTATCAGCGCGTGATCATTAAACAGGAAATCCACGAGCGAGCTTCCTCGTCAGTTCTAGCCAGAAACGAGTACAAATTTTCTTGAACAACACTGAGAAAATATGAACTTTTACATATAACGTAGTAACTTCAATGTGAACTAATAGTCACAAGATAATCATCGTGCAAAAAGCAGCAAATTAAACAAAATATTTGAATACATATAAAAATTCTTCTAAATCTGTTATTCTTTCAAACGAAGAAACATTTTTATAATTTACGTTATCGACTAGGTAACCAAGAAAGTTCGTGCCGAAGAAAGATTGGAACATAAAAATTGGAGAACATGTTTGACGCTAGAAGCAAAAGCATTCATAAAAGGAGAAGTACAAAGAGTCTTAGCTCGTTGGAAAAATAAAATACCGGAATAACAAGTTGCCCAAACAAAGTGTCACTCGACCCACTTTGTGTACCGTTCACTCATTGAAACATCACGAGCTTTCCAGGGTACCTAATCATTTAAACCCGTTCCCCATATAATGAACAATCCCGCCTCTGCTTGCAGCTTCGCAAAGAGCCATCAACAAGAAAGAGACCGTGCCAATGAGAGGGCACGATTCCGTGATTACAGAAAGTAGAGGGTGGAACAAAGTGGTTGAACATTGAAGGAGGACCACCAACGGCGTTTCACCGTTGAAAATCCTTTCCCTGGAACGATAGGAGGTCTCCAGATGTCTCGATACACACCTCCCCCGCGCGCTGATGGTGTCATAATCTCGGGGTTTTGCTTCCGAGCAGCTGGCTAATTTGCTAGCGAGCGGCGACGCGTGCACAGGCAACGATAAAAGTAGAAAGCGAGAAGGCGTTAAAGGGGAAGAGAGACTTTAATGGTCCCGCGTAACGCGGATCACAAACCCTGGTCTCTTTATGGGATAAATCGTTTTATTGTGCTGGCCGGCACCATTCAACGACCAAGCTCGAAAAGTTGCTTGGGTGCTAGGTGCGAAAAGGGTAGCTGTCGTATCTGACGCTAAACGCCCTTCCGGATGGATCGGTCTTGTGAATCGAGGGTCTCGGAGTTTTCGAAGATCGTTCGGCCTGTCGAAGCTGCTACGCTGATTGGACAACTTTTGTGGGAGCTGGAAAGTGCGAGGTTACCTGATCTAACTTTAGCCCATTCCGCTGGAGTGCTTCTGCTCGTTACACCCAACGTCTTCGGGAAAATCCACGTTCTTCGATCTCAGTTTGTGCAACGGAAAATTAAAATGTTAATCTGTGGCCTGTGCAATCCCGGACAGAATTAAAAATTTATTTCGGCATTGTTGAAATTAGGAAGACTCTTTCATAGGAAATGATTGAATCAATTTCTTATATAAGTCACACATATACTGTAATCAGAATCATATTTAAAAGACATTTTTATAAAGCAACACCTGCCAGTCACTTTTCATGGTCACTTTAGCGTTAATTCTCATATTAAGGGAATTAAAATTATTTATATGAAATATTCCCGATGAAAGAGGCTTTTGAAATCGATAATGAATAGATAGAATTATATTCAGTCCAAGCTTGGTTTCCGTTCTGAATAGTATGTAAATAATTTAGTCTACCACCGCACAGTGGAGTATTTGCATGCACACTGTCATTGGATTGCGAAGAGATAAATGAGTACTACAAAAGTCTTAACTTTCAACGTATAACAATAACTACATGAGTACATAAATAAAAGTAAGGTAATTATTTACATTGGGGGCTTTATCACCCATTTTGATGACCTTGAAATATGTTGTCAATGTCATCATTCTTAACAACTTTTTCCTGTACATGTTACCGCCGCTCGATTTTAGTTTTCGAGATATTCGTAAAAAATTATTGCTTATACTGTATTGAATGTTCCCTCTTGGATTATCGTATATATTAGCAATAGTTTTTTGCGAATATCTCAAAAACTAAAATAGAGCGGCGGTAACATGTACAGGAAAAAGTTGTTCAGAATGATGACATTGACAACATATTTCAAGGTCATCAAAATCGGTGAGGAAGCCCCGACGTAAATAATTACCAAAAACAATAAAACCGGTGCACTGTTGTTCATATATTCCAATAGCTCAGGCAACCAAAATTTGTCGCCGTACAAAAGGATTTAAAAAATCGCATTTTGTCGAACTCTTCGAGCCACCATTTCACTGTGCATCGTTTAAAAAAAAAATCCTCGGACACGGACACCGTTAAGAAATCGATTTTTCGAAGATTGCGAGTTGGATTCTCGCCTGGAGCGCACAAGTGTGCAAAAGGTGCCGTCTGTCAATATGAAATAAAGAGCGACCGAACGTTTTCTGAGCCCGGTTCCAGTTTATTAACAGGGACAGTGGCTATCGAGCCCGAAGCCACTGAGTTCGAAGCCGGCAGCAGTTCGAACCGGAAGAGAATGAAGGGGCGGCAGCGAAATTGCAGGATGGTTTCATTTCAGCCCTCGACGCAGATTTATCGGAGCATCGCCAAATATGGGTTTCGCACCTTGCCGAGCCGCGCGAGAAGTTACGCATCGCCGTCCTACAAATGGCGGATTTCGCGCGTCCCTCCTCGTCCGTTTAAGGCGCGCGGCAAAGGAACGATTACACGCCGGTTAATTTCAATAACAAGGAGAGTCACACCATACGTGGTTTAAGTGAATCTCCACGGGCTCCGGGACCGGCCCCCGACACAAACAAACCTTCGATTTCGCGGTGGCTTCCAGGTTTGGCGCGTTGCGCACCGCCACCGCCTGTAAGCCCGTTAATGGACCCGAATTATCGGCGCCATAATCTCGGTTACGCCATTAATAATTGAGCGATTTCACTCGTTAGCCTTTCGCACGGACCCACGATCAATACCTTGAACGATCGCTCCGAGATCCTCCGAACATGATCCCTCTCGAAGGTGAAATTTCATGGTAAAACTCTTCGCTGTTTATTAATGCGAGCGTATTTATTAAAAACGGTGTTTTGATGGCGGTTATCATGCGTACTGTGTCGACTGACTTTTATTTCACTTCACCCACAATTATTTTAATCGTGTGTACCTTATAAATCTTCGGATGGTTTAATGTAATCGCATTTATTAAAAGTGAAATTTTAATTGGTTTGTCGTAGATCATCCTGTACATTCTTGTACATTGCACACATCTTGGTGTATTGTGAGTGTGTCTATTAAAAATGGACGTTTCGATACAACTATACTCTTGAATTCCTTAAATGTTTTTACTGTTTTCTATCGATAAAAATGGATGAATTAAATTCGAGATATTTTTAAGGATAGAATAAAATATGTAATTGATTATTGAATACATTATAATAATAGGAAGTAAAATAAAGTAGTGTAATAAGAAAAGATGAAACACAGGCTCTTCCATTAAGAAGTGTTATTTTGAATTATTAAAAAAACACTGTCTTTTTACAACTTACAATTTGACTAATTAATGGTGCATCGTAATGGAAGACCCTTTATTGTGTCACTCCTTTCTCCAATGACCGAAGCAGATAATTTTTACTGTAATGATCCACTTTCTGTCCCGATGTCTGTCTCCTAAAACACGAACCGTGCTACAAAGATCCCCAATCATTTTCTCCATCGATTGTCCCTCGTCATCAAGACACCGTTGCACAGTGGTCTGGAGATCCTGTTTTCCTGGCCAAAATTCAATTTTTCAACTTTAATATATTGAAAAAATCTTTTTTTCCTATAAAGTAACAACCCTTCAAAGCTCCCAAATCCAAAATGCTATTCATTTTAGATAATTCTGTGATGAGATACAGTGTTCTAAAGACTAAGTCAGAAAATTCAGAATAAAATAAAACTTTTTAGATTTCAATCATCGAATATCAGAAAACAGATTTTAATGATGTTTTTATATGTATATGTTAGTAAGCGCATTTCAAATATTTAATCCAGTTTTAAGCATTGTTTAGTCTATACACGAATAGCGTAAATTAATAGCATTTCAAACTTTGAAAAGAATTATACAAAAACTTGACTTGTTTTATATGAAATCTTGATCATTTACTAAGAAAAACATGTAAATTTTAACTGCAACCTTTCGCAATCTTCAACTATAAACGGATTTTAACAAATATGGACCCGCGGTTATTCGACGCCTGGATACGCAGTTCCACTTGAATCTTGCATAGCAGTTTGGATTTACAATGTGTGTATATGTTTTCTCTGCGCCAGTCTGTGTTCCCGAAAACCCCTCCTTACTAGATTCCATATAATTCCTGTGCAGAATTCAATCTTAGCTACTTTTCCGCGATTTCTATACAATAGTATGCATTGCGAGAATTGTTAACACGATTTTTCAAATATTTCCGATGATCTGACAAAAAAATATTTCCAACAAAAGTTGATCAGTATTCACTTTTCCACGAACTTCAATACAAAAAATAAAAGAAAATTTTCTTTTTTCATAAAAAATGAAGGTCCTTCAATTTTTTAAATATTGACATACTTTTTACTTCATAATATTTTAACTGGTATTAAGATGTATATAAATACTATAAGAATACAAAATTAAACCTAGAAATAACGTTACAATAGTTTTGGCCACAAAAAGCGGGCTACCAGATCACTGTGCGTTGGTCCGCTAAAAATCCAAGTCATCGAATTAACCCGAAAATAATTGACCCTCGTTTCGGTGGAAGTGTGGGCCACGGCGAATTTACGGGGGCCTTTTGCATAATCAATGAAGTTGTACAGCGGCAGAATTCCCCGTTAGCCGGAATGATGATTTCTGGTGGCGGAGGAGTGTGCGAAAGGGACCTTGGAACCAGAGCGAGCGAAATGATGGCTGCGAATGACGATCGCCGGAGTTAATGAAAGCCTGCGGGGACGATCGCCATGGTAATTGACGTCTTTACTCGCGCGGGTAAACGATTCGATAATTGTCATCCGACTTTAATTCCCCATGAAACGGGGCGAATCATCGTCGATTTAATTGCGGGCTCGAAAACGGCGTGTCTCCGATACACCCGATTGCGAAACTGCGGAACGATCGCTGTGGGCGGGTAAGTGAAATTCTCCGCCGATGAGAACCGGACTTCGCTGTCATTAAGTTATCCTCCTCTCGTTTTTATATCGCTGTTCCGTTTCATTAATTCATACCATATTGCGATTACCTAACCAGCGATGTCCAGGCGAATTCGCGGCTGCCGATCGCCGCCATTTTTCGATGCCGGATGCGAGCAACTGTCGTTAAGTTTCAGATCTCGGACAAAATTGAAATTTTATTGACCCTTCTATGCGACTCGTTCGGATTTAACGCGAAGTTGTAAACTACTGTTGAAATTTCATTAATTATAATTCCGGAATAACTCAAGCTTATGGAGATAATGAGAATTCGGTTAGTATAATTTTACGGGAATTTTAGTACGATTTCTGGCTGAATAATTAGTGTCAGGAATTTCCTGCGAGAGAATGACTGTATAATAATCTCATATTTCTTGGTTTATGGAAACCATCGAATAATTTTTAACCTAGCAATTGCGTATATAATTAAATTATTTCGTTATACTAAAATAAGAGATAATTATATTAGAATTCTATATAAAGCTGTATTTAATAATTCCTTTCAGAACTTTTTCTTATATTTTATGGTTTATAAAAAGACACATATTATAGAAGTTCTATTTAAAGCTGCATCTCGTGCACAAATATTTTCTTTCATACTTTTTCCTCGTCTTACATACTTTATAAAAAAGTCACAAGTAGACTATTATGCATTTATGATAAAAACGAGTCGACGATAAGATTATTAAAGATAGGAAAACATTTATATAAAATACCGCCAATTACTTTTTACACAATCATCAACAATAGAGAAATATAAAGACATAAAATCTGATAGTAACAAACATGGTAAAATTTGGTGACGTCAAGAATCAAAATGAAAAGTGAACAGACTGAATCACGAAGCATTTAATACAATCAAGTGTATGAACGATCCATTAACGCAAATTGCACGTCCTCTATTTGCATACTAATTAGCAACCAGATAATGCTCGACTCGTTAATTGGAAAAGTTTTCGATTGCCAACTTCTGTATGGTTATAATGAAAAGCAAATAACAACAATTCCGAATGATTCATTCCACAGGAAATATACGAGAGAGAGAGTGGAATATTTTGCGACCGAATAGAGATAGGTATGTGTTCAATTACTGTATGCAAAATTAAATGAACCATAATTAGCGTTTCTACTAAATTAGTGGAATTCCATTTATCGACATAGCAGAATTTAATTTAGAAGAGAATTTTCGCTTTGAATTGTAAAGCTTTCAGTACTCTCTCACAAGTATGATCTTCAACATTGGATAGAATCGTTCTTCAATAAAGTAATACTTCCATTCCTAGCTGCAAACTTAAAAATTTTCTCTGCTACAAAAAAAAATGGTGATCCAGCTTATGCTCGGCCGCCCACTCACCAACTTAGGATGCAGAAGAGAGTCTCTGACCAAAGAGAGCTCCGATAAAAGACTCCATACCTTGATCCCCACAAAAGAACCTCGTCAAACGCTGATACCGTAAGAGCACGAAGAAAGGTCTCACCCTCTCTTCACCAAAAATTTCGCCGATTGCAATTGAGCGTTCCCACGACGTGGAGGATCCAATCGATCCGTCACGTCCTCGGCCAGAGAGAGAGAGAGAGAGAGAGATTTACTAACAGAGATGCTGAAGAAGCTTTCGATCGGCCAGCCCAACGATCTACACATGACCGTGGTTGGATTTCACATGGCGGTGCTCATGAATCACGGGATTTGTAGATGAATTAAATTCGGAACGCGTGGACCCGTTTTCAATTCGAGACACCGTCTCCCCCGGCATGGAAACGAGCCCCGTCGGTGGTCCTAGCTCCGAGCAGTATACCTCGAGTAGTATAGCACCGGTCATTGTGGTCCTTCGTCCCCTTCAGCCCACCCCTTTTTTCGGTTGCTTCCCATGTTGCGTGGATCTTTTTGAAACCGGATTCAAGGATGCACAGGTGGCACGGCGAGTCCGGCCATTCGGACGACCCAGAGTGGAAATGAAAAACGGCGCGTTTCTATGGGACAGATTAATCTGAACTGCCCACGAATTAAATGGAAGCTAAATCTGGATTTGATCTCTGGAAATTCACGTTTGATAGGGGATGCCCCTTTTTCAGGAGTACGTTCTATTTCGAAAGGATGATCGCCGCTCGGCCGGAACGTGATTTGTTGCAGAGCTTCTGCCAATTTTGCCTCGAAAAAATTGTGCCACTGATTTTTAATATCGATCATTTATTGGTCACGTGTCCTAGGTGGAATCCGAACCATCGGATATTTTTTTAGGAACTCCGTGGAGTTATAACACTATATTTTATAGCGTTAACAAATTTTATTTAAACATCGTGGCATTGTTCATTACAATAATTTTGTTCAATGATTCTTTGCAAGATAAATGTGGAAACTTTTTTTTAAGTATTGAAAATAGAAAGTATGACTTTTACACAATGATGCGCAGTCTATTTATGGGACTCAATTACCACAATTATCATACTCAGAAACTCACCCTAACAGGCTTCAGAGCCTTCCACTTAGACCATATATACCTTCGCTATCGCGTGGCAAAAATTCAAGCCGAAGAATGCTATGCAGCACGTGACGCGTGAACTCGATAACTAATTGGTCACATAAAGATCAAAACTTTGCACATTCCTATCAGACACGCACCACCGCAAGGACATTATTAGCAGCTCCCGAATACAAATCTAGACCCGAAGAATGCAAAGAGAGAAACGAAGAACCCCTCTTTCCAATCTATGCCAGCAAACCCGAAGCCCTATCGAAAGCGTGCAACAGAAACAAGCAGACACTGAAGAACGAAGATCAATTTCAGGGAATAACTCCATTATTGGCGTCCCCAATCAGCATAAGGTGGGCAGCGTTAGGAACAAATCCAGCGCCTCGTTTTCGAAGAAAAGGCTGCATCAGAAAAAAATCGGCCCTTAATTCGAATTAGATTGGATCCAATTTATTCCCAATTAAGTGAGAAGGAGGGCGTCGATCGGGGAGTTAGGAGCGGTCGAGGTGTATCTATTTCACATGGAGAAGGGAATCCCATTCGCGGGAATTGGTCACGACAGGTTCCGTACTTTGAATTGATCCACCCTGTTCCACGATAAGTATCCCTCGACCTGGGGCCCGGGGACCATTTCGGATCCGGGAGTGGCTCAATTCCCGTTTCGACGAAATTGGATGGCAGGGCAGGTGTCCGCGATTCCGCCAATGCGAAACGGACCGAGTAAAAAAGTGAAATCTTGAAACTGGAGAGAGAGAGAAGAAGAAATCGACCGGTCTAATCTCTCTCGAACCGGGGCTGGCCCCCTTTACCATCGAAGGACACATAATGATGTCCTTGTTGGCTGGTCCACGGCCGTCCGGAGAGCCCCCGATGAACCCTAACCTAACCTAAGCACCCGGCCACAACGCGATCCTCTGTCTTTATCATCGCCCCGGATGACTGTACGTTCGGCTGGCTGGCAGAACGGTCTGAAAGACTGCGTTGTCTCAGCGAACGAACGAATCGGCCGGCACGTCACCGGCCTCGATGCTCTT
The DNA here is from genome assembly GCA_028455615.1 of Lasioglossum zephyrum. Taxonomy (NCBI): domain Eukaryota; kingdom Metazoa; phylum Arthropoda; class Insecta; order Hymenoptera; family Halictidae; genus Lasioglossum; species Lasioglossum zephyrum. The sequence goes on along the minus strand of CM052330.1, from coordinate 11,818,298 downwards.
CATCAGCGGATAATGATGAGTCTTGTACCTCTTCGAGACGGCTACCCGATGAATAGAACGCTTGTGAGATACTGAGGTCGCGTGAGATTTTCGCCGGCGCAACGCGAGACCAACACGATCCGGCTTTTCAAGAAATTCGGGGACCGGAAACGCTGCAGTCGCCATGTTTTGCTGCTCTCGGCTAGTGAATTGGGCTACTCATGGTTGGTCGAGATCACTGTTTTTGCAATTTTATTTTCCCTGTCATTCGGTAAAACGGTTCAAATTTTTTTACGATCAATCGCGAACGAGTGAACTCTTTCGTTTTTGGAACTGGAATTCATTGAAGTATTCTTTTAAGGGCTCGAAGATACAAGGTCCACTTTGTAAGAATGTTGAATGTTTACTGTATGCATGCATGCCATGTCATGTGTTTCACCATTGTATCATATATATTTTTATTGATTAATGCGTTATATATATTTTTATCGATTTGTGCAATTCGTGTTTTGTTAAGAAATGTGCGTGGCGTTTTAGTTTTGTTAAAAATAAAGATTACTGACAGTTCCCAATGAGCAAGGAATTGATTGATTTTTACGATTGATTTTTACGTTTGACTTAATGTCAGACGATCAGAGCATATTACAATTTTTATCATTTTTGTTAATTATAGAGTGTATGGTATATTGATTGAAGGTGCTATATTTCTATTGGAGAATCAATTAAAAAACACTCACCCTTGTGTTCTTCAGAGAATTATTAAATAAAACAAATCTTACCGAAAATAAAATTCTGCGAACACGAGTTTGAAGAAACTAAGACGCTCTGCCGTTGAAGAATCGATTAAAAAGCCCTCAGCCTTCAACCATTCAGGAGATTATGAAATAAACAGAATTTCTTATGAACACAGACGTCATTAACGGCTTCCTCATCCAGAAATAAAATTCCCCGAAGACGATTTTGAAGAAACTAAGCCGGTCTGCCGTAAAAAGACACTCCCACGCGATTACGTGTCAGAAGAAATGGATTCTCGTATGGACCAGTGCATCCGAGGTGGAAAAAATGGGGCGAATGACTCTGTCGACGCGGAGGCGTACATATTCTTCGTCCGTCGAGTCGCCAAGATCATTCGATGTTTTATAGGAGAGTTCTGTTAGCGTGGTCGAACAATCAAAGCCCCCCGGCCGTAATAGATCATAATCCCGGGATCCGTGTAATAGCCAGATACGAGTTTTAGTTTTTACGATGTGACACTGAGGCTCTGGGCGGATTTTTTTTACGAGCAGACGATGGCGTATTCCGAAAAAAGAATTCCAAGCCGGGGAGAGTCCGTCCGAGCGCCGCGAGATAAAACCTTAAATTTCGGGGAACGTATCTCCCGCGGCTTCGATCGTAAAACCCTCCTCGCTATGTCGTGCCACCACAAAGCGACCGACCACGATCCTATCGGAAGTGTTAATCAAACCGGCGGACCTCTGGCGATCTGGCGAATGTATGAGAACTGTATTACGTTGCAAAATCGCGCCCGAAGACGCGACGGAGTTCTACGAGCCCGATAGCCCGGCTTCGAGCCCTCGTGCGAACTCGCGAGAATTCTCTCGTGGGAATAAAAATTAATTCGAAATATTGCGCTCGTGTTACTTATGCAAATTTGACAGACGGCTCTCTATGCGAATTGCAGAACCTCGGAGAATCCGTGGTTAAATAAAACTTTAACATCCCGGTTACGGTAGAGTGAGAATAGTAAAATATTGCTTTTCCACGGTGTATACAGTGGAAGGTTTTTTTATGGATGTTTGAACCTGTGTCAATATGAGTTTCTCTGATATTTTTACTTTATTACAATTTATGTATAATAGCTAGCATTATTTCTAACCGACTGACAATTTATTTGAACTATTTTACTTATTTAGAGCTCAAGCAGAAGATTAACCTTGGACCTCCGGACCCACGGTTGAAATATGGAAAATAACCTACTCGTTTCTAAATGCCTGTGAGTTAAATATTTAAGAAAACTGTATACTTTTTTTAAAAAAACTGCTTGTTTACTAGCCAACGATTATTTATATGTAATTTATATTGTATTATATAAAGTATATTGTATGGCAAAATAATTTCTACTTTGAGATTCTAATTGCATTAAATAAAAAAAAACCTTGGACCTCAAAGAACTGGACTGACAAATACGAAAAAGAAAATTGCTGTGTAAAGACTTGAAGGCTACTGGAGTAATAGTATCCACCCCGCTGTCCGCTCATCCCCTTCCACTGACCACCCAGATCAATTTATCAACGGAGACCGAATCCGTGTCTCGATCTGCGATTAATCGAGCCCGGCTCGGCGCGACATTCGGGTCCCACAGGGTCCGCGCGAAAGTGCGAAAAAACGTTAATTCGCAAGAGGGTTTCAGGGACAAAGGGGGTCGGGCCCTTGTTATTATGCGGTGGATTTAAGGCGAAAGGTATGGGCGTCAGGGTGAGAGGTTAAGGACCACGGAATAGCGAAGTGACGTAGCCCGGCCGTGTGGGAGGACATTATCTTGGCCGTCGGCCGCTTCAGCGTCAGGACGCCAGGACACGGTGCCCAGCGTGACTCCGTATTATTTGGCACGCGGGGCCCCATGACGCGGCTCCAAGTCGTTAGCCACCATTCAAAGTCACTTTAAGTCGCCATCAAGTAGCCACTATTTTGTCCTCCTCCACGGACGTCCCTGTTGCCGGACCTGGAACCCCGTGTCCCTCCACCATGGTCGCGCGCCCCGGACCCATGGGTCCGGAGGAATTATAATTTGAACGACCGACCGAAGGACGACACGAGCTGTTCGACTCGATGGACAACCTGACTTATCCCGCAGAAAAAGACGTGACCGACCAAACGAGCGTATACTTTCGTACCATTTCGCACTGGTCCCAGACTCTGTTCGCGCCGATGTTAATTGGGGACGCAGTGATGGCGCTATGATGGACCCCGATTGGCCTGTGGTCTTCGAGATAACTTCTAGCTGTGGATCAATCTGTAGAGGGACCATTATTTATTGGACAAGGCTGTTGATGATTTAATTGGTAACGTGGTTACTCTGATCAGTAGATAGCATATTGTGTACATTTGTAACAAGATTGTTTACCAATCTACACAACTTTCAAAATTATCAATAACCCTTCCTGTGGGCCCTAATTAGTAACTTAGTGTATGGAAGAGATCGTTGTTTATTGGGCAAGGCTGTTGATGATTGAATTGACAACGTGGTCACTCTGATCAGTAGACAGAGGATTTTGTGCATTTGTAACAAAATTGTTTACCAATCTACACAACATTCAAAATTATCGATAATCCTTCCTGTGGATCCTAATTAGCAACTTAGGGCGAGATCGTGTATGGAAGAGATCGTTGTTTATTGGACAAGACTGTTGATGATTGAATTGATAACGTGGTCACCTTGATCAGTAGACAGAGGATTTTGTGCATTTCTAACAACATAGTTTACCAATCTATACAAAATCATCAATATTCCTTACCATGGACCAGAAAATCCCCAGCTCTATCAGTGATCTACTTCAAAGATAAATGACAGTGCACGCGTTCCATCACGGCAAAATGCATTCCTATGACAGTCATCCCTGGGCAGCCTGCTGTGTCCTTGAGGCTCCTGTGGAACCAGCATGTGGAGAATAAAGACTCCATGCGACGAATTAACCCCTCCAACCCTGAGGGGGTTGAGCGTCTGATTCGTTCATTGTGCCCATAATCCGTCGATCGTTTTTGGTCGAAGATCAAGAGGATAAAGCGAGCGATTGTAACGTATGAGGGTGAATTGTTAAGGCTGAGAATCCAGCCAAACTTGAGAATCCTTAAATCTAAAATGAGGATCCCGCTGTGCATTGTGGGAATTGTCTGTCCATTCTAAACTTGTATTTCTGGAGCAAGTGGTTTCGATCTGGTTTGTACAAAGCATTTTCTTTATTGTTAATTTATAGTTTGATGTCCATTGATATCCATTAGTTTGGAAGAGGATTCTGAAGACGAATGTATGGGGTTCCCTTTGATTTCTGATAACAATTACAGCTCGTCTCGCCTCTGAAAGGTTATTTCCGATCATTTCCCACCGGGAAAATAATAAAGAACACCTGGGCAGAGATTGCTCTCGGATATTGCAGAAAACGATTCGGCGAGACAGGTGTAGGCCGGACCAGAATCATTAATAACAGAGATAATTTGTTGGAAACAATCTTGGCTGGGTGCACAGGGTAATCGCCGGCCGATCGTTACGAGCACAATGATACTGCAGTGTCATTCGTTCTGTTTTATTTCGCTCGAAACGTTCGCTCCAGCTGTTTCTATTACTATTGCGTCTGGAAGGAAGACTAGGAGAGTGATACTCTGATTCTATTAGGAAGTAATCATAGTTTCTAATCAGAAAACAGCATTTTTGTTCAGCAATGGCCTGGAGATATTCAAAATGTTGTAGACTTAATTTATGGGAATGATATTCGTCATCAGAGATGCCTTAATTTAATTGTGGTACTTTAAAATGTTAAATTTTAAGAGGTATCTTAATGTAAACTCTGTCTTTATTTCCAAGAGAAACTTTATATATCTACTACAAATTTTAATTTACTGAAAGTTTTGTTGTGGAAATTACTCTACTGTCTGTTTTAAAACAACTACACGCATCAAACGAACATTTTATAATAAAATATCATAGATAGACTACAGTTCTTTCAGCAAAATAAAAATTCCTCGAATCGTTTCTAGGGAATATTCAATTAAAATGTATTCTTCCCAGAAGAAAATATCCATCCTCAAAAAACTGTCTAACAATGAGGCATTCGTTATCATACTCTTGCTTGTGCTATTTTAAAATTGCATAAAGAAGAAGAGGAAAGTAATGGTTTCGGGAAACGTGAAGACACATTTTATCCTGAGACTAACGTCTGAGTCATCCCGGGCTTATCCATAGTTTGTCACAATTATTCCCAAGATCGGTTCACTTAATACAAGGTACAATGCATTCCAGTTTTACATGTCAATGTCGAAGACCCCTCATGGCGAAAGAGTAACAGGGAACAGAGGGACAAGCGTGACAGTGCATGTCGGGGACATCGACGTCAGCCACCATTGTCCAGCCTACGACAGAAACCGTCGAGGAAATCTACCCGCAGGACCTCACGCCGTGATCGAAAGCTTGTCAACCAGCTTGTCGAAGGACCAAGCGTGACCATGTCTCTCGCAGTCGACCGCACAGTGGCTGGCATGCTTGACCACTTTAGAATTGACGTAGAAACCCGCTCCCAATATATTTCAATGAATATACCCTTCCATTATCTTCCAAACGATTCATTCCTACCTCAAATATTCTTTCTCCGCCACACAATCAAGCCACACAGTGACTAACGATCTTGGTAACAGAAATCGCTGATAAAAAAAGTCATTAAATCAATTGTAAAAAGATTAATGAAAATGGATTTTCTTTTTTAATCATCTGAAAAAGTAGAGAATAATAGAACTGTACCCTTACATTTTTCTAATGTTCTTTTAGTTTTGCATTTGACCTGTTCATTTTTATTATTATCGCATAAAATCCACAGTCTAATAATAACTAGAATAATTGCCTGTGTTAATTGCAAGATAAGGTAGCTACATATGTATTTGTTTCTCTTCTTTATAATATTAATCACTAGACTGCGGATGTTTCTGCAATTTTCATGAAAGTGGGAACAAATAAAATTTTATTATCAGTGGTAGTACCCTGTATAGATCAGAAATTAATAAAAATGGAATTGAAGTCTGTGGAATTTTATATTCTAGCAGTTTTCGAAAATTTTTTAAAACCATAAATGCTTAAGATTATACATTTATGTTTGTCATACGATTTTCCCATTTACCACGATCCTAGAACTCTTCAAATTAAAATTTATGGTAAAGTACCCTGTACAGATCAGAAATTATTAAAAGTGGAATTAGATTCTGTAGAATTTTATAGTCTAGCAGTTTTTGAAAATTTTTAAAAACTATAAATGCTTAAAAATTATACATTCATGTTTGTCATACGATTTTCCCTTTTACCACGATCCTAGAACTCTTTAAATTAGAATACAGTGTTTGACGTTTGTTCTGACTGGTTTTCCATTTAGGCGACTAGAAGGCAGCAGCATCGGCCCTAAAGTATAAACTTGCAAGCGTGCCGAGGGGTTTTTAAGCAAACAAGTGGCAGTCATGAAGACGTTGCGCTAAATTGTCATAGCGGGGCCCGCGTCACGTACAGGTTTCGTCGTGGAAGGCAAGGACGATGGAGTTGTTTTAGGATCTTGAAACGGCGTGGTACATCGCCGCCGAGGAAAGTGGCCGGCGATGGACTCGGTCGAGGATGGCGAAGTTTGTTTTTATTCGGACAACCGAAGAGGGGAATCCTTATCCTCGCGACTCCTTTGACGGATGGTTGTTCCACCAGCGCTAGAAAAATAGTTCCGTTCCCATCTCCGCGGCCTCGACGAAGTCAAGCACTGCTTGGCCGTCCGAGCACGTTCAGTTGTCCACGGCCTCTGAGAAAATAATCGTGCTTTCCAGTATTTACGAGTATCCCTGGAACAGGATGTGCCCGTGTGTACCCTTCTTCATGGAAGTCCTGGGAGCACCCGCGGTCGCCAAAGTTTATTTTTCGACGCCGAAGTCGGAGAGAAGCTGCTTATGTCTCTACTCCCTGCTTTCACGATCATTCCAAGGGAATGCTAAGTTCACCGTGTCCAGAAGATTGCAAACATGGCGGGTGCAGGGATTAGCAGTTGAAATTATTTACAAACGGTCGACATATATTCTACATCGTGTGCATGATCCAGCTTGAACAACGGAACACTGATTCAGTATTCATAAGGCTTACCTCTGGGTACGTGTCTATCTGGGAGCAAAACTACCGCGAGTTACTCTCGAGACTCAAATTTGACAGTGTACACGGCATTGAGAGTGCTATCGGAGAGCTCCACATATATACAACAATCAGCGGATAACAGTGACACATAAATTAAGAGTACTCTTCAAGAAGCTCTCCAAGGCTAAAAATGTTTTGAAGCTAAAACTACACGCATTCAATTGGACTAGTTTTAGTAAATGTAAACACAAAATAGAATTTCCTTCTCTTTTAACCCCCATACGTTCCTCAGGGTGTTAATTCACCCATTCGACATTTTCACATACTGTAAAATTATTCATCCTTTTATATCTGTGTAGTGAGATGTATTTCTTTAAAATGTCAATGAAACATAATGTGTTGATTTACCGTGTTAAATAAAAATGGGTGAAGTGTTATCCTAGTCTCTTTTATGCAGCTATTTTTGAGGAGGGTTAAAAAGTTATCAGTGACAACGAGGTCCTGACATGTATAGTCGTAAGAGGATAATAAAAGAAAGGGTTGAAGAAATCGATGCAAGCGAAGTTGATGATCGTCTTTCGTCGCAATTAGTGATTGCAGATCGCAGATCACGGACAAAGGCGACAGAGGCTTCCGTGACGAGCGATTTCAGCCGTCATCCTTAGGTTACGTGATCACGGTTGAAACCGGGGTGGCCCGTAGCTTCCTTGACGTCTACTTTACACCTGGCCGACGCGATGCCTCGGGCAGTCCTTTTATCGCAATTTAGCTCCATTGACCGGCGCGGACGCTTTGAGACCGCTAGTTCCGTGATCTGCGAAACAATTTGCCCGGTTGTTCGGCGAGGACGCGGGTTCTAGCAGAAGTCGAAAGGCAAAAACTGGTGGATCGCCACACGACAATGGGTGTGTCCAGTGTTGGTCCAACTTCGGGACAACTGCGTGAATCTAATTGTGCACGGTCGCTGGAAGAACGGGGCTCTGCGTGTCGAGCCGCGTGATGTCTTCTTTGACGTCCGGTCTGCGACAATGGCCGGGTTCCCGAAGGACGTCTCGACCGTTCGGGAATTGGAAACGCGTGCCGGAACGTTCGACGAAACATTCCACGTTTGCATGGTCGTGGTCGACGATTTTCCCGACCACCTATTGGGCATACCAATACCCACCCCCGGTGATTTTCAATGGTTCGACGGACGTTGAATTTTTTTCCCGAGACACTTTGTGACGATTGTGTCGCGCATTGGCGCACCGCCAACCCGGAGAGACTTTATCGTTCTCGGTTGTCGAATTTGTTTGACTTCTTCGTTTTCCCGACGAACCGTTTCACCGTCTCTCGTGAATAACGGATGCGGCGACAGTTGCGCGCGACGCGTGCGAACGATGAAGAGGGTGTTGTCCTATTTGTGTAACGGGATCTTGTAAACAAAGTTTTTCCTACAAGCCTGGTATTTATAACCGGGGATTATTAATATTCTCGGGGGAGAGACTGCACTTTGAACAAGGTAAACAGGGTCGAAGACGCTGATGCGAAGATCTTGCGGTTGAAGTGTTCCATGGGAATGAGGACTTCAGGAAATTGTTTGATGCTTTGCATTCGAGCTGTTTTCACATCAATTTTCCAGCAATTTTAATTTTCAGGACTGCAGTTAAAGCTTACAGATCGCTTTTCATGATAGACCCATTTAAGCAAAATTAAACGTCAACTAAACAATCAATGTCTTACTATTTCTTGTACGACCTCGGATAGATCAACCACTGATGAAGAAGAATAAATTAATTTTGAAAATCAGGACTCACCAGGATCTCTCACCAAGATTTTCAATCATAATGAAACCATATCAAAAGGCCATGATAATCCTGTACACCATAACCCACGCCATAACAAGTTAATCCCGGCGCAACATTGTCTTCATCACCGAGTACCCTTGAATACTTCACTTTGCCCGACCTGATTATAAGCTGATTTCCCTAAACACCTCTCGGCGCATCATGAAAAAAAAAATCCGGAAAGCTCGTAACTAGCATGTGCCCCGCTTTTAATAAAGTATATACACCTCAGCGGTATGTAAAGTGTACGTCGGACATGAGCGCCGTAGGAGGATCCCTCGAGCAAAAACTGTGCATACCTCGGCCGCGGAGCGGCCACTTAGTAGCAGCTAAGACCATCTCGCGAGGTTATCTAATAAATCGATCTGCGAAAAGGGTTGGAGGACGGAGGGAATCAAGCAGCCTGTTCCCTTTATCGTTTTCATTACGCGTAGCATGCGCTCGTAAAGCGGCGATGGAGCACTTTACAACGGTGAACATTGAGCAAGGAGCTGGGGCGGTCGGGTCCTTATGCAAATCTACCGGCGAGGATCTTCATTCCTTTACTTTCTAGCGATTCTGCAGCGAGCTAGAACGCCGACAGATGTTCGCCAAAGCGAATCGAGGACGGACGGTGGGAGTAATCCATGTTACAGACGCTGAAAGTGCGTAACTCTCAACCCTTTACAAACGTCTCAGACACTAAAAAGATTACTGTGCAGTAGACTCCCGTATAATGCAATCAACAAATTCCTTATAAAACGTGGTACAGTTTTAAACAACTCTTTGTACAGTCTATAGCGTGTACACGACCGACGCTCGTTAGCAGACTACGGGTTGTTTGGGAAATAAACATTTTCTACCACGATTGTAGCAAACCAGTTTCAAATAGAAATTGAATCTGTTTCGTAACTATTTTAATTGGTAGAAATGCACGCACTTCTAAATGGTCTTGTATTTAACAATGGGAGTAATCCATGTTACAGACGCTGAAAGTGCGTAACTCTCAACCCTTTACAAACGTCTCAGACACTAAAAAGATTACTGTGCAGTAGACTCCCGTATAATGCAATCAACAAATTCCTTATAAAATGCGGTACAGTTTTAAACAACTCTTTGTACAGTCTACACAGCGTGTACACAACCGCGCTCGTTAATGGACTACGGGCTTTTTGGAAAATAAACATTTTCTACTACGATTGTGGCAAACCAGTTTCAAATAGAAATTGAATCTGTTTCTTAACAATTTTAATTGGTAGAAATGAATGCACTTCTAAATGATCTTGCATTTACTACAGACAATTTAAAAAAACGTTTTTTCAAATCGCCACTGCGGTAAAACGTCGATGGAAAGGTATATAATTAGGTTTTTATAAATTCTTTTGGAAACGAAAGGCTGAGATATGGTGCTACATGTTGGAGGAGATAGAAATCTCTGTTTCTGGATATTAGAGATTTTTCTCCGGTAAAGTGCTTTACCGTATTTTGTTGGCGAGGTTGTAAAGCAGACTTTTGGCCAGTCAGTCCGGTTCCGTTGGCGCAGTGGGCCGTTTATCGACATCTTGAAGAACGCGGGCGCCCCACGCGAGCACAGAGGCGCGGAAAGCGAGAAGCCGGTGCTATTATCGCAAGAAAAGAGCTACCGTGCGGCCGGCAGCAAAGAGAGCACCATGGATGTAGATTACAGAAGAACGACGCTATAATATGCTGCGAGCAATGGAGCGTGAAGATCGGAATAACGTTCCCCGGCCTGGCGAAAGAAGTAATGACGCAAAACGAGCAAACCGGGGCCTCCGCGGCCGATCTTCCGGCCGATCGCTCGAGATCCAATGGGCATTAACATTTCGCCCGAGAACAATATATAACGATTTTTCCCGGTAAACATTATCGCGATTGCGGCCATGGAAGTTTTAGCCCTTTCCCTCCGACGTTTTAGGAACTCTACTGGCTGTGGGTTAACGATGACTTGTCGATACGATGGTTTGAAGATTGGCTCTTTCGAGTCAATGTGTTCGTTTTGAGACAGAGAGGCAATTTGCCGTCGGTGAATGTTGATTGGAGTACGCGCTTTGTGAGGAGATTGTAGCACCAGCGTTTCTGAGCATGAAGATAATTATTTCAGTGGCTTTGAAGTTCTGTAACGGAATGTTGCACCTGTGAAACCAGATTTTTAGACGTGATACACATATAGTGTTAACCGTTTTTTGTAATTTTATATCGAGACCGTTCACAGCTTTCATTATCAATGTTTTAAATTATGTCTTAAGGGTGCTTCTTGTGAAAATAAAACATGTTTGGATCTATTTACAGGAAGCAGATGACAGATTAAACTCTCTTCTAAAATAATATATCGACGGCCTCTTTTAGTTTCCTCAGTGGTGTAAACTTGTAAACTGCAGCAACTCGTTTTTTTGCCATAAATGCATCAAATCCACAATCTAGGCATGAGCAACAGGAGTTGAATGAAAGCATAGTTCCTTCTTTAATCATTTTAACAAGCTGAAGGAAGTACAACCAAGTCCTGCAGTTCTTCTCTAATGTCTTTCCAATTTAAACTTATTCTTAAACTCCATTTAATAATTGAAAGTTGAAAATGTTTTCTCTCTCTGGTAAGCTTTCTCGGTATCCCAAAACCAGACTCCGGCCCAGGCACCGTGCCAAAACCATTTTCCGCTGTTCCGTAAGTTGAAGAGATCAGATTCTCCGGCGTTGGGAAAAATATGTCGGACGACGGAGCGAGTTACTTTGAAAGTAGGAGATTACAGGCAGCCCACGGCGTCCCCTGAACGCCATAATTAGTAGAAACAGCCGGTTAAAGAGTCGCCGTTGGGTCGTAACTAGAGATAAGTAGAAAGAGGAGTACTCTGGTACGGTGCACGCGCGGCTACCTCGGCTCTACCACCTGTCCCATCGTAGACTAAGAATAGAGCAACGCAACAACGCTACAACGCGAGAACGCTGGCAAGATGGTGCACGCTGCTGCTGCTGGCGGGGTCATGAGCTGATCCTCATCGTCTTTTTCTCATCCTTGCGCCATCCCCTTGGGGCGAACGCCGAGCCTGCTCTTGCGTTCTTGCGCTGCTCCGGTCAGCTTTTTGCGGGCCGAGCAGCTAATAACGGAAAAAATTCGAGGATAATTGCGAGCCTGGTCTTCCTCACGATGTCGCGCACGATGATACCGCAGCAATCCGTGCACACTTCCTCGGATATCTCTCAGGCTGCAAACATAATTGCTGGACAGCCAATCTTATCGTGGCAGTTTTGCAAATTGCTACCACTATATGTATTGCCGATTTTAGACACATAAAGTGAGGCTAAACGTTGCAAGTTGGAGTTTCTTCAAATTTATCTCTCGCCAATATTTATTTTTTTTCTACCAATGCCTTAAATATTTTACATCACAAATATTATAATCGAATAGAGACCTCAATTTTGTAAGGAAAAGCCGTATTTATTTGTGAAAGCCGTAAGAGAGAGAGAGAGGACACATGGATAACCATTTCTTGTCTCAGCGTTCGTTTCAATCAGATCTTCTTCTTGCGATACGGCGATCGTAATTCTATGGGTCCACTGTTATTTTCGATACTTTGTTATTACAAATTGACTGTGGCTGTACACACATAGAATACACGCATCAACCCTGTAACATGTATTCCTGAAGTATTTAAGATTCTTTTAAGACCTACAGTACTAAAAAAAAGTTAGATTAACTTCGTGGCAAAATGTCCATTTGATTTTGTTGGTTCAGACACCTTCATCAGCGTGTGTTCACGTGCGTATGCGCGTAGGCGTATAGTAGGTCTGAATAGCGAGACATGTGACTGCGCAGATCAGGTTAAAACGTTGAAGAGTTGAGAGTAAAAGTAAAAGTTAATGTGTTACGCGAAGTAAAAGTTAATACGTTTAATTTCTTATACTGTTTTGCTACAGTTTGTATTACATATACAAATATACATACATTTACAAAATTAAAAGAAACGAAAGCTAATCTAGAATTAGAATCAAACAGATTTTTCTTACGTTGAATAGAAAGTCGAGATCACCAGACACGTGTGACGATGTTTGCGAATGAGTCAAATAAATCGGCGTCTCCGATTCACGGTACTTCCATTCTCCGTTAACATCTTGTTTTTTCAGAAGAAAGAATCGCTGTCGTCCCACCATGCATCGGAGTGCGGTATCGGGCTGCATGGTGAAATTAATGTGCCGGGAGTCGTAAAAAATAGCAGTGCACAAATTCTCAGTCACGAAGGCTCGATTAAATTGATATATAAATATCGAGGACTGAGGGTATATCCTCGATCAGCACGAACGCAGCATCGTCGAACGCTTTTTCATCTTCATCGGCTCACCCAGCCGCCCACACACTGTTCCCAGAAATGAAGCCGGACTTTCCCACCTTGGTTTCTTGCCATGCCGGCGAAAGACACTCACGTGCTGGTTCTATCATTTGTATCGAACGAACGAGCCGGAACGAGAGTCGTAATGGCGATGGGATGAAAGACTGTGCGCGAGTGGGAGAGAATCTGCACGGGTATCGATTCTCATTCGATTTAGGTACAGCGTATTTGATTGCTGTGCAAATGCTGTTCGTTGATTTTTCTCTTCAGTCGAGAAAAGAATCTTGTTCGTTTTAATTCGGCACCTTTTACTTGTCAGACAGCCGGCTACCTTTCTAAAACATGAAGTGATATCAGGGTTTCAGGAAGTCATTCTATTTGCAGTTTAATGAAATGGTTAATTTTATGTAACTTCAGCTTGCTTAAATTAGTATTGTTATAGGAAATTGTTCGAGCAACAGTACGAAAATTATATTCTTCGACCACGTGATGAATGTGGTCGTAAATGTGAACTTCATTTTGATAAGCTAAAGTGTGTTCTATCAGAGTTTGAGGAAGTCATTCTATTTGCAGTTTAAAGAAAAGGTTAATTTTATGTAACTTCAGCTTGCTTAAATTAGTATTGTTATAGTAAATTGTTCGAGCAACAGTACGAAAATTATATTCTTCGATCACTTCATTTTAATAAGTTAAAGTGTGCTGAAAGCATAAGTGAAATACAGAACGGTGACGGTATCGGAATTTCTTGTTACGTCGTTTTAAATTTGTTAAACTATTTGAAGATATTATACATTGTTATATGATTAATATCTGAGTAATCTCTTCTCTATGTATAATAAAATCGAGTCTATCTGTTTGTTTGTGACACTACGTAATAAATATATCTCTTGTAATAATTTTTTAATCAATTTCGTTAAATTTTATGGTCTAAAAATAAAATCTCTATCTCTGTCCAAGACCACCTTGGCGATTGGAAATTTAATTACGTTAATTATTAACCAGGATTTGTTATTGCACGTGGACAAACTGCAGCTAGTATATAATATATCTGAATAATATAAAAATTATTAATCAGAATGCACCTGTATTTACAAAACTGAAAGATTATAATCTTGAAATAACAATAAATAGCATTTAAATGTTGCACAGGAGTGTTTCCGTGCATTATTGTCACACATTGATCAACCAGTCCATATATTTGTCAAACAAAGTTAGCAAAAGCTGTGTTTCCGAACAAAAGAGCCGGTCGTTTCCCTGCGCGGAGAGATTGACAGGTACAAATGCAACAACCCGATACAATAAAATGTCTACACACGTTAAGGAGGTGTAATGGCGTTTCTATTGTAACGCAAGAATGCCTCGCCATAGGTGGACCGTATCCCGACGCTAATGTAAATAAATTGTTGCGCAATCTGGTGGCAGGTCTTGACGATCGGCTGCATTGTGTCCATAAGATGAATACCGAGACAAACGTATGCCCATAATAAATCCGTGCAAATTGCGCCGAGGCGTCGGCGCACAGCGGTAATTACTGACAACCTACGATACCGAGCCGATAGTCGCTGACAATAAATTTCGCACGTAAGAATACACGGTTATTATATCCGTTCACAATAGTGGGCGTGTGTAAACGATCGTTTACCGAGATTAATTGCGCGTTTCATTGCGGTCGACATCATCGACAATAATCCTTTGATCCATCCACCGACAAATTACACGTTTTATTTACATCCTTACGTCGGCCCGAGGGAAACCGATATTTTATTCTTGTTAACTCGGACTGATTCTTGTTAACTCTAGCAAATACTTCAAACAAGCATATTTCATGAATAACGATTCTTTCATTGTTTCTACGTTATTCCACGACGCTCTTTTTATCATTATTATTGTAGCAAATGTTATCGATTTTACAGACTTGAAATGGGTAAAGGTGTTCATTTCAAAATTCATTAATATCAATTCATATTTAATGTAAATCTATTATAATATAACATAGATAATATGTAGTGACAAAATTACCTAGATACCACATTTCGTGAGAGGTTTGAAAAATAGAAGCTTCTGATCTATTCGAAGAATTAATATTTTCATTAGCTTTCACCAATTTTATTTTCACTGAAAAACATTGAAGTTACATCACTCTTTATTAATTTTTACATCTCTTTTATCCTACTAAAAAAATTGTAAAAGTGGTTAAAACAAACAGATGTAATCGAAAGAAACTAGAATTTAAATAATTTCCACTTTCTTCGCTGGAGCCGAGCACGGCTCTGCAGAGATTAAACGAACCACTTTGCAAGAGTGCAGCGGTCCATAGTAAACGGTCAAGTATGCACAACGGAATCAAATGATGCCCACTATTTTTCACAACTGCATTCAAAAAGCAGCGCGCAGCTTTATCTCTGTGGAGAGCTGAGGCGGGGTGGTTATTCATGAATGAATCCTCGTAGAAATCAGTACAAACATCAGCGCAAACTTTTGCCTACCCATTGTCGAAACGTGGCCAGGGACCACCAGGATCGCTTCCACCACCGGTCCGAGCCTTTGTTGTCACCCACTTGTCACGATCTCTCGTGTCTTCCTCTCTTTTCTATCTCTACCCCCACCAAGAAATGGCTAATGCGTCGGGGATGGTGTCGCTTATCCTGCACACCCATCTATAAGCTCGACTAACACCTTGGGTGGCGCTTCGTTTAGTGAAGATATCAACGGCAGATCTAGGAACTGAGCGCGGCCCGAGTGTTTTGTCTCCTGTCACGAGGGCCTCCACTTACGAGCCTGTTATTTATATTCAAGCTCATGCTGGATCGCGATGGGACTAAGGAAAATTCAATGGGAGACACCTTCGTCTACCAGCGACCTCGAAAAATTCGCCTAACTTTGAACGACCGTCTCATATTCGAATGATCTCATTATGAAAGTGGATCCCGGTGCAAACAAGGGGTTCCATGGAAATCACCGACACAAATTTCTCCGACAACATTTCACCGACTCCAGATTTGACCGACACGAATTTTACCGACAACGATTTTAGATTCATTGCCGGTTAAAGGCGTTGTCGGCCAAAGTAGTCGTCGGTTAAATCTGGTGTCGGTGAAAACCGTGTCGAAGAAAGTATCGGTGATTTCCATGGGATCCGCAAACAAGAGGAAAATTGAAACCATGGTGTATTTCTAATAAACGAGTGTTTCTAATAAATGAAAGAAACCATGGTTCTTTTCTATAAATAATCCTACAATATTTATCTTCACGCAAGCATTATGATTTTCATGAAATAACGAAGAAAAACAATTTCTTTCCTTAGTACAGAATGGATTTAAGGGGATGGATCAATCCTCAGTGTCCACGTCCATTTGTGGCTTATCAACATTTAAAAAAGAATGCTGCAGAAATTGAGATTTTATTTGGTTCCATTCTCTTAAAATTTGTCTGCAAAACTTGAAAATAGCATAAATATCCGCAGTCTAGGTATGAACTTAAGTATATGCATAAAATTACCAAGGATAAGTAAATACGTATGCAAAATAACAATTGGTCCAGACAATTTCATCACACTGAAACCAAATAGAAATTTATTTGTTTAATACCTATATGTATTAAAATACTTTTAACCACTTGACTGTTCCAAATTATTTGCCAGTCTAATTTAGTAATAACATCAGTAGAACCCGACGAGGGCTTCAACTTTCCATTATTAATAGCAGTCACGCCGAACCGTAAATATAATTGGCTATTAATACAATGTATTCATAGAAGAAAAATGCGGTCCGCTATTTCTGCGAGGTACTTCTTGAATAATCCGCTTGACTGCGTTGATCCCTTTGCTCGATCCCTCCGGCGGATTTACATCACGTGAAAATCCCTTCTTTGTGATTGCGCAATTGCGTAATGATGAAAGGGTTTAAATAATCCGTGCACCGAGCAAAGAGAGGAGACAGGACGAAGCCCCTGCGAAAGAAGAAGGCGGTTCCCGCTCCTCGTCTTCTGCTTTTCGTTCTTCTCCGAGCACCTGCCATGACTCACCGTCCGCTCCCCCGCAGAATTTCGCCGGACTACAAAGACTTAAATACCGGCCGTTTGCCGAATCCATACAGCTCCGGAGAGCTCTATTGCACCGGATTCACCGTACAAGTTCACACAAATAAAAGAAAAAAAAGAGAAGAAGAAACGGACGGGCCACACAAAAGAGAGATAGCGCTCGTTCAATTTATAGCTCGCGCGAGTTGCAAATCTTCGGGGAGATTTCTCATGGGGTCGTCCACCCTCGTGCACCGAAGCTGTCTCTGCCATCTTTTATTCATGTCAAAACATTCTGCAAATTTACGTTCCGCTATAAATAATTGACTATGTTATCCTTTTGATAGAAATTGTTTGCGACAGTTCATGGTATCGTCGTATTGTTTCTCTCTTATCACTGGAACTGTCGAGTTTATGTTAATTTTATGCTATGATAGGAAAATGGAAGAATCGGAGAATGTAAATAACGACAAGGACCTTCTTCGAGCTTGATTTAAAAATTGTAGAACGCGTGAAAATAATTTTTCCACGTGATTTTAAACATATTATTTCACCAGTACTGAAATGCTGAAGATACTTTTGTCGGAAATCATTAGATAAATTTAATCACCCGTGCCCGTGTTGTAATAAAGTTTTTTCATGTAAGAAACTCAAAATAAGTTTGGTACTATACTGGGACCCTTCAGGAAAATTGCTAAAAATAATTCTTCGTTGTGTGTCTAGTTAGCTATTAAAAGAAAAATTACGGTTCTGTAGAGTCAGGAAGGTTCACTTTGGATTTAATTGAGAATACTTCATTAAATATTTAAACTATACAATTTAAATCGGCAACTTGCGCTGTACAGTCTCACTTCGTGTCTCGTGTACTCGTGTTCTCGTATTGTAAAAAGTTTTTAACTCTTTAATTTAAGAACTAATTAATTTAAAAACTGCCGCTTAACCTAACTGCCTTAAACCTTAATATATAAAAAAATATATTCAGCCACGATTAGAGCAATTCCACCAGGCTGAAAATCATGAAGAGACTCGAGTCATTACAAAAGTGACAAATCTATCAATTTTCTTAATCTGATTTTCGGGGCACATTTTCGAAAAATGGACCACAGCGCGGCGCGTATTGATAGTACGTAATGGTGTCAGGATCCTAGTTGACTGGTGTGGTGTATAAACTAGAGATCCCGGTTTCACGTGTATGTAAATACACGTGACACGTGAACCGTGTAGTACGAATTTAAGGATCCGTGTAGTGCGATCTCTAGAAACAGCGGGATCAATGAATTATGGTCGAATTCGGTCGGTAGATGTCCGTCGACAGGCAGGGGCAACGCAATCATGCGAGAAGCTCTCGAACAATGAACCGTCGAGGACGCGGCGAGAGGCGAGTGCCGGTAGCCGCAAGAAAAGGAAGAGCCTGTACACGGTTTCAGGAGCAAAAGCGGGAGACTGGGTACAGCTGCAGTTGTCTGACGCGGTGCTCGTGCCACGGCGATGCGCAATCGTATGCACACACGCCCCGGCGTGATTGTTCCGAGAACGGTGAGGGCCCCGTTCGAATGGCGAAGGGGAGAAAAGGCCGACGCCAAGGTGGAAGAACTCGGACGAACGCCGCACCGGGGATTCAGTGAGCAAACCGATCGGAATGTCCTGCGTGGTCTCGTTGAGAAAGCTCTCCCGAGGCTGCTTGCTTTTTCTCCGATCGAGTCCGACCGATCCGCGGAACAATGGGAACGCAAGAGTTTCTTGATCTCGCGGAGATAGGTATTTAACGCGCCTGCGCGACCTTTTGCCTGCTGCGATCCAGGGATCGAACGTGCCAAGGGCTATAAGGGCTATTCTGGTTTCGAAATTTCAAAAAATCAAGTTTCTTGCTTTTTCTTCGTCGACACTTTCTTTATCGCCTCTGGTATCAAAAACGATTGCCCATCTTCAATCTAACCCCTCGTACGTTCAAAAATTCCAACGGGAACACATTAAAAAATCCAGCTTGAATGTGAACAATTGTAAGTTCACACTGCACGAATTAGTGTGAAATATTTAACATATTCAAACCAGGTCGAAATCTCGAAGATCCGTTAAATAGATATTGGTTAGGAGATGCTAACGTCCTGTGAAGAGTAGAATTATGATCAGGATCAAAAATTCAGACTCCATTTAAACGAATATACGCCCTTTCAAAAAAAAATACGCGAAAATATTTTCAGGCGGAACATGTACTAAAAGCAGAAAATTATGGTCTTAAAGTATAGAAATAACGTTTCCGCGAACAGAGCAATAATTTAAATAATTTTGAAACTACTAATCTGAAAGAGGGAAAGAGACTCAGTCATCTAACCAATTCCAAGATGAACAAACCAGAAGAGTGAACCATCAATTGAATAATCACTTAAACATCCGGAGAGCAAAGTGATTGAAACAGCAGGATAAAAAGAAAAACTTGTCGCAGAGAAAATTAGCCTGGAAAAATGACCTCCCGTGAGCTAGAACAGACAGGCGATCGCTTCCTGAAGAAGAAACAGCGGCGCAGCTGCAGTGTCCAGCTAGCGATCTTTAAAGGGAAGAGTAAGAAGGACATCGTCGCAGGAAGAGAAGGAAAGACAGGATCCGTGAGCAAGAGCAATTGCAACTGTGTCGTGTCGTGCGCTCGATTGAACCAATGCACGGCGTCGTTCACCTACAGCAAAGTCAGCGCTGTAGCCTTGGAGATGTTCTCGAACTACGGCAGAGGGAATGGAGAGGAAGAGGAAGAGGGAATGAAGAGGAGGAGGACGGCGAAGTTTACGAGGAACGTGCAGAGAATGCCGTGCAACGAGGATTCTATAACCTTTGGCACGCCGCGACTCGTTGCGCCTTGCCGTTCGATTACGATCGATCGAGTTTCATCCCGGTATCGTTCGGGGAGTGGAAGATACTGTTGCAAGGTCGATCTTCTTCCTCCGCGTCCAAGAGACGCTTTGTGCTCTTTCGATGAACCATTAGGTCACGGCTAAAATTTATTCTGTTCAACCCGATCGCTGATACGATGATGCCTGCCGTTCGATAAGCGAGCTGGAAATTCATTCTCGTGGCTCAAGAGAGTGTTCGATAGACTGTTAATCTTCCTGCAAGTTCGTAATTTCACGAGTTCTTCTTCAGACTTTGGATAGAGAGAAAAATTTGACTATTTTTACTTAGATTGATACGTTTCTATTATGAATATGTCGCAAGCTGTATGAAAAGATTGAGGCAATTAAATGTATCATCATACGACGTCTATAATTATTGAATTTTCAATGAAATTAAATACTTCCTGCTTGAAACATTTCGGTGACGATGCATAATTTTAAAATTAATTTTATGCATCATTCTTCAGATAACAGATATGTTTCTATGATGAATATGTCGCAAGCTGTATGAAAAGATTGAGGCAATTAAATGTACCATCATGTCACGTCTATAATTATTGAATTTTCAATAAAATTCTTATCAGCCTAGCAATGAAACACCTATTAGCCTAGCCTCGAATCAATCATGGCGCGAAGATCTAATCTCGTTGCTTCGACGATAGATCAAGGATAAATGACGACTCAAATCTTCGGAATAGGTACTTTAGTATCGTGATTGTATTCGCGCCTTTCGTACTTTATTTCAATTCCAAGAAGTCTGGTCTTCATCACAATATTACTGACAGTGGAAGTAATTCATCATGTGCTGACATAATTATACTGGCAATTGCGTCTCTTTTAACGACTAGCCACCCAGAAAGTCTCTTTGGTAGCAAATTGAATAGCAATCAACTAGAAACCTGTTACTAGAAGGAACGTGGAAGGATCGAGTTAAATGACCAGGAGATCGTCCTTTGACGTAGAAACAATTTTGTTCAGTGCCTCGAAGAGCAGAAGCATTTTCTACACTATTTTACAGCACGCTGTTTGACTTTCAAAGGTAGTCTCCGGAAAATATCAAAACGAGTATGATCGAGTAACATCACGCGTCGTCGATCGGTCTGGCAGTAACCGGCGATCGTTGAAGAGTTAATTAACAAAAAAAAATATAAAAACACTTTTTAAAAATCACGCTTCTATTAGAATGCACTAAAAACGAGAAAATTATATTCTTAGATATTAGTGACTATAAATAAAAGCGTGGAGCGCTAAACTATATTAACGTAATCTTCGTGGGCGCTCTACGCTTTTACTTATTATTTTCTCCTTTTTAGTGCATTCTAATATAAGTCTAATATAATCTTAAAAAGTTTTTTATATACTTATTTATTTTCTACTATTTAGTCTTTACTACCGAGCGTAATTAGTAAGGCCCGCTTACCGAGCAGAACTGCCAATGCCGGTCCTTGTCGCACCTCCCTCCCGCCCGACTGAATCCAAACCAACCCAGTAAGTAATCTGAGCTCCTTCGGTGCGAAGTGGGCAGTGGAACGGGGTCGCAGTCGGAGTAGGGAGCGCGCGGAGTGAGGATTGTTGCACGCGATGACGTACTACCAAACGTTGCGCGGCGAGGGGCGAAGGGGAATATTTAAAAATATTGTTTGAATTCTAAACGCACAGTCTTTTTTAAAAATTCTTTTTGAACACTGCATTTTCATCCAGTTCTGAGCTATGTTAAAAAGTTCAAGTCTCTAGCTCATCGGGAAGTGGTTTAATTCGATTTGAAAATTGGCCGCATACGACAACGACAACGCGGCAAGCTAATATAAGCGTGGTGAGAAACGTATCAGTCTGTGGAGAATCAAAGCGGACACACTATCCCGGCGATCACTCGAAAAGAACTAAAACGCGTTGCGTTCTGCGGAGTGCTTAAAAGCAGGTATACGCTTCATGACCCCGGGACTGGCCTCTTCAGGTTCGCCATCGAATTAACCTCCATTAGGTAATCTCATAGAGGGCCTGGGTAGGAGGTTCATTAAGACGGGTGGAGGCTAACGAAGGTAAAAGACGCTCGTGGCACCTTTTCGTGAGTGCTTGAAAAAGAAGAAATGAAAAGGGCAGCGCGAGGAGAACGCGGCGCGGCGTGGCGCGTCCTTGAGAAAGCGAGAGAAATAGAGCGAAAACGAGCGGGAGAGCTTGAGGCTACGAGAGAGCCGAGAGAACAATAAGCGCACAGGCTCTCTCGAGCTGCTCTCTCTCGTGACGGACTTCGAAGCTGGAACAGGTCGAGGCACGGGTTGATGTATACCGCTCTTGGACCGAGCCTTTGCAACGAGATGAAGTCTGATTGCACTCACCCGCGCACTCTGCATGCCCATTACAACTACTGTTAAGCGGCAGCTGGTTCGATGCATGTTTTTAACCCGGACCCTTGCCTCGTCCCCGCTGAATGATGAACAGATAGCCAAGATATTTAAGAAGATTTACGAGCTCCCGGTAAGACCCCCGGAGGCATCTAGTGTCATCTTCTTGCGCGACTGGACAACGGTCATGAGACAAATGTCGCTCGGTTTCCTTCGATTGCTTTGGCCATTCGGCCGAGGCCAATCTCGTTCTTTGCGCGCGGAGAAATTTGGCGCTGAACAGCCGGTTTTTCTTCACGGGAGAGAACGATGCCACCCGATTATGAATGATGATAAATTGGACAAATGACTCGGCAGGGTACATCGAGACGCATGGCGAATCCGCGCCGCGGCTTTTTTCGCATGATTGAGTGATCTTTTCTCTAACTCGTGCAATGCAATTCGGTTCGGTGGTGCTTGTCTTCGGATCACTGACTTTGTTACCAAGAAAGCCTACACTTCATTGCCACAACTTAAATTCTCTAGATGTATAACTTATCAAAGACACTTCAACTAGAAATCTGAGTAATATAGATTGAAACCAGAAACTATCGATCTGGCTTAGAAACAAATATTGATGGACAGTGACGAGGGCAGCACAAAGCATTAAGAACTGATATTGCGAAACAGATCAAGCCCCGGGTGTACCCGGGCCTACACTTGACTGCCACAACTTAAATTCTCTAGATGTATAACTTATCAAAAGACACTTCAACTAGAAACCTTTCCTGGACACATACCTTAATCAAAATCTGAGTAATATAAATTGAAACCAGAAACTATCGATCTGGATTAGAAACAAATATTGATGGACAGTGTCGAGGGCAGCACAAAGCACCGAAAACTGATATTGCGAAACAGATCAAGCTCCGGGTGTACCCGAGCCGCGTAATATAAGCCACGCGAGGACTTCTACGTCTCACGAAGGTGCTCTTCTCATTATCTCAGCGAGGGGGATCGTCCGAGTGAGGCCTTAAATCAACGTCCCTGTGACAATTAACTCGCTCGTGTGAGTGAATAGAGGTTGGCGTACACCTAGCATCGGGACGAGCGACCGAAGTGAATCACGTGTACGCCACCTGCCGGAGCGTGACCCCTTAATGCGCGTACCCAGTGTCTTCTGACATTGGCGTAGACACGAATTAATCCACGCTTTAATTAACCAATTGGTGAACCGAGAGGTGAATCTATTGGTGCCGATGCTGGAAAAATTTATAGCTTCAATCTCTTTCTCTCTTTCTGGTACTGTTTCATCCTCCGACAATTCTAATCATTTAGAAGAACCTTAGGAGAACCTATGGAGAGTCTTTCTAGCATGAAGACCAAACCCAGACCATGAAGATTCATTTGTAATTTATCGAATCCTATTGGTACCAATGCTGGAAGAATTTATAGCTTCAATTTTTCAGGTTCTGTTCCATCCTCATACGTTTCTAATCATTTACCTGGAAGAACCTTAGGAGATGGGTCTGTCTAGCATGAAAACCTAACCCAGACCATGAAGATTCATTTGTAATTTATCGGGTCCTATTGGTACTGATGCTGGAAGAATTTATTCAAATCTTTCAGGTTCTGTTCCATCCTCATACCTTTCTAATCATTTACCACGAAGAATCTTAGGAGACGGGTCTGTCTAGCATGAAAACCTAACCCAGACCATGAAGACCTAACCCAAACCATATATAACTTCGGGTCCTATTGGTGCCGTTGCAGGAGACTTTCTGTTACTATCTTCCTACTCTTTTACCATGAAGACTTTAACAGGAAGAAGCCCATTAAGACCTCACCCAGACATAAATGAGATGAAAACATCAATATTTCCTCTCTTCATGATCTGCAGCCAATTTGCAACCAGGCCGGCCATTAGCTTCATTTTAATGCAACAACCTTGATGGCCATACCGTTACGTCCAAACTAGACCAGACCACGAAGAGAACAGCCGTGGTAGAAGCCTGGGAAACCGGGCAGGTAATCAACGGACTACCATGAGCTCCCTTCGACGCATCGTTCAGCTCTATCTCGAACGCGAGCGAGGTCAGAGGTCGTCGCTATAAACCCACCGATGTTATTGCCAGCGTGCAGATCTTCGTTGCAAGCCGCACGGTCACGCGCAAACGCGCGCACGTTCGCGGGAAACGCATAGAATTATAACTTACGGTACATTCGCTCACAAAGCGGTTTCAAATTATATTCCTCTTGGCTGTATCCCCTGACCGAGTGACGTTAACGCGAACAACAAACCGCGGCCATTTAATGCGGCTCCGAAACCCGGAGCTCTGCGTTTTATGCCCTTTTGGTGTTGCGTTTCCAGCTGAAACTGAAACTTACGGGGATGAGTTACCGACCTTCCGGGATTTATTGTGGATAGATATACCCGCGGCTGAGGTCAACCATAATTCGTGAGGTTGCGTGCCTGGAAAAATTTGGAATTTCAAGGGGCTCGTTCTATGGAAATCAGCGATCGCAATTTTTGAATAGTTCTGCAGGTTATTTAAAATTATTAAGAAGTTGTCCTTACACTTCGTCATGCTATTTAACCTCTTTTTATTTTTCATTATTTTCTATTCGGTGAGAAGCACTACTTTTTATACTAATATTTTATTCATTGAATCTCTCAGCCATCACGTCGGTGACTATTTTCAAGAATAGAATATATTCTAATTGTTCATACATAGACCTTCGTGCAAAGTAAAAAATTCATTTCATCCCCTAACTGTTTTACACCTGAAAACAGCGTAACACACTATTCTTAGATTTTTTAAAAATTGTTCATCTTGCCAATTTCTTCATGAATGCGTTAAAATCCGCAGTCTATTCATAAATAGTCCGGTACGTCATTCAATTATTCCAAGCTACTGGTATGCTTGTTAATTCACAGTGAACGTATACAACGAATTAGACTACCTCCATGCAATAAATTCTGAGATTGTAGACGTCACGTATCTGTGACGATAGTAACGAACATGCTAACGTGTTGAAAGAGTCCCTTTCGAAAACATCTGAATCCCTCGATCAGCATCGGCAGAAGCCACGCCACTCCCCAGAACACGAAAGAAGACTCGACCCATTAGATAAACCACATTCTTATCTCGTCAGCAGCCTATCACCCAATCCTTGCTAGCATAGCTCTCGCGTTAACCCGTTTCACCTGCTTGTCCCATCAACACCGTTTTCCCGACTATCTCAATCCCGTGGTTCGTTCTCATCGTTCGCGTTGCAGCGGCATAAGCATCGTACCGGATGATCGATCGCGGGTTCATCTTCATTACAGTGCGCGGAGGACCGGGTTGCCCTAGGTTGACCGGCTCTGCGAAAGACGTACGACGTCCCGGGCGGTGAATGAACATCGGGAACGGTTAAATTGACGTGTGGGGGACCTTTAAGCCTTGCCCGTCCTTTGTCGTAGGCCACGCAGACACGTCCATCATGCTTCAGGCCAGGGACAAAAAGCTTAGAACCTCTTCGTTGCGCAGTGTGGGCTTGGAAGTTCTACCAGGAGGCCGGTGTTGCGTTTCAGCCTCGTCAAGATGCGCGCCGCCGTTCACCATTAATCAACGAAGGGGAGTAAATGATTACGCCGATGGCACTCGCCTATACCGCGGCCCTAGACCCTGATTGGACGACCTGGCGATGACGGATGACGGTGTACAGAGAGATACGGTTCTCGATCTTTTCGCTACGTTGACGATAACCCGGAGGAGTCTTCCTCTCTCGATCACGTGAGATGCTCTCCCGATGATGCTCCCTATCCCATCGGTGATGGCCGAGTTATGTACCCGTTGTTAAGGGACCCTGCCCCATTACCGGGTACTTCTGTAATGACCAAGATCGCCGGGTATCGAGCCTCCGATACCAATGGTGATCGATGATCGGTTAACGATTGATCCGTCCTCCCCGCTGTGGAAAAGGCAGAATGATTATAGGTGCGCGACGCTGATAAGGACTCTCGAAATTGAAGCCGACGGAATTTCTATTGAATTAACCGCGGCCTAGACACTTATCAACGATAACCAGCACCAGGAATGCGGATCAACTGTGGGAAACTTTCGCTTTCCTCCGTACGGCGATTTGATGAGGCGGGAGTGCGTTTGCCGGTCAAGGTCGGCTTTCTTGGATTGAACGATTCTAAAAATTGCTGAATGCATTTTCAAACATGTTAATGTTCTGCAGGATTGTTCCGGATGTATAGTGTTCTACAAGATGATGATAATAGAGATTAGTTTATGTTATCGGCGCACAGGTTCGATCGAAGTATTGATCATCTTCAAGAGAAATTTTGCGTCTGAAACCCTTATCTTCCGATAACCAGAAAATAATTTCTCACCGTACTTGCTACGTTATTTTACTTTTAAAATAGTATAATATACTATTATATTTTATTATATATAATATATTACATTATATAATATATAATATATATATAAATAATATATAATAATATATAAAATTATATTATATTGGAACGATGCAAACAATTTTGATTTTGCACGAAGATCACATCATAAATTTTCATCAATATGTTCTACTAAGTATTATTACATTGTGGATGTTCGTGTATACGAAATCAGATATTCAGAGAGACGCAAAAGTCACCAGATCATTTAAAGTTTGGATTTGTTCATAAAAAAAATATTTGAAAATTGAATAATTATAACTAGACTGTGGATCTTTATGCATTTATGAAGAAATTGGCTGATCGAAATATAAAAGAGTAAAAGAATGAAGAAATTCAAGAATGTTGTAATGTTTCTTTTAATGTAACAAAGTCGTTAAGGAATGAAATCAATTTTTATCTTATTTCTGCTTCTTACAATCAATGCGAAACATTTTTATTTTGCATAAAGATCCGCAGTCTAATTGCAACATTGATGTAACACCTGTGTTAATCATGCATGTTCATAGGAATACAAGTAGAGTACAGGCTGCAAAATTTGGAGGACTGCATGGAACCTGGCACTTTCTAGCAATTAAAAGAAGTGTTTAATACAATAAATACATAAATGTCCACTGTCTCCGCGGTACGTTCTCTCTGTAGAAGAGGTCACGGCCCACAGGCAGGTGGCCAAAAACCACGGGAACACACGGACCTCCGGATACACTCGAGAGCTGACACGCATTCAGTCACGAGCCGTTACGTAAATCTTTGGTGTATGTACCTGTTTCTCCATCTTCTTCTTCTTGACCACCCCCCGTGTACTCCTTTTCGTCTTCCCTTTTTTTTTGGCTGCATCGTGACGTGTAGCCTGTTCACCCGAGAACTTTTGGGAAATCGATGGTTTGACATGGACCGTGACGAATCGAACGTGACAGACTTTGCAGGTATTTCTGTAGGCAGAGACAATTTCTTTCCACTTCGTAATCGTTGTTTCGGAACCCTGCAACATTGCACGCGGCTGGAACGATGTCTGACGATTCACGAAAGTTTGTTTCGTTCTCGTGTATTCAATGCAAATTCGAACAAGGTTTTTTGAGAATCAAATTCGAGCGGATAAGCTGTCTGTCAGGTTAATGAAATTTTCAAAAGTTGCTGTTAAAAATCATTATTACAAAAATTTTTTAAATCGTCGGTAATGAGCAGACTTTATGCATTTATACTAAAAATAAATAGGTTAATTACAAAACTGTAAAAACAATAACTACTAAGTACCATAATCAGATGTGTAATTGAAATACAATATAATTGAAGGTGTGCTGTAGGCACGTCACGAGCAGCTAGTAAATTCATAAATAATAAATTCCTTTTGTTTGAAACCTTCACATGGATTATTCAACTTCTTCCTGCCTATTACTTAATTTTTCATAATTCAATTATTATTCAATTTTATAATTGTACTCCATTGCAATTACAAATTACATTGTAATTTAATTGAATGAAGATCTGAATTATAAATTACAATATAACTCAATTACGATGTAATTCAATTGCATTGTAATTATAATTCTGGAGTAATTCAATTGTAATTCTGCACAACTCTGGCCCTTACAGTTATCATACAAAAAATTCGAAAAGTGTTGGACTACTTTGCGAATCGTACTTGCCGCGTCGAAATTGACATTAGAGAAAAATCCGTGGCCCGAGCATTACCAGGAGTGTTAAACTTTTGGGCCACCTGCCCGTGGGCCCGTGGGCCGTGACCTCTCCCAGGCTCCATTCGGTGGGGGCAGAGAGAATGTACTGTAGAGACAGTGGAAGAGACGGAGCGAGTCGGAGCCAGGAGAAAAAGAAGTGGACGTGCATCTCCGGCTGATTGACGAGCGTCGGAGTCACCGTGATCTGCCCGAAAGACCGAGCAATAAAGCACGTGCGCGCATAAACGCGAGAGAACGACCCCGGGGAACGGAACACCTGCCTCTTCTCTCATCTCCTCTCTCCTCTTATTTCTCTCTCGGTGTCAGTCCAGTTCAAAGGCTCTCTTCGTGCTCGTAGGGGGAGCTGCTCCGTATTTGTTCAAAGGAGGAATTAATTAGCTTCGATCCGGTCTGCGGAATATCGGATCGGTCTCGAAATCGGCGCGGATCGATTCGTCCGGTTTATGAGCATTCTTGGCAAAGTTATGAGCCGTGTGTAGCACGCGACGACATTCATTGCTGCGGAGCCCGCAAGCTATTAAAGCACCCAAGTCCGCTCGAAGCGAGAAAGTACGTTTACGGAAGAAATATCGGACCAACACTTTCCGGATGCTCGGTTAATGTCTTGTCGAAAGTTGTGTAGCGGTTGTCTTTTCGAACCGCTTGCTGTACATCCTTTTTTTCATTTCGTCGTGGATCCGTGGATCTTACGCTTTATTCACTTTTTTTATCAGTGCTGAATCAACGTGCTATTATTTATTTATTTATGGTATCATTAAATTTATATGCTTTAACTTTGGATGTAATATAAAGTATGTCGAAATGCCGGTAAATCTTGTTTGATAGTTGGAAAAAAATTGATCCTGTTTAGAGAAATGATCTTGATCCGATTTTAGAATATAATTTTTTTATTTCAAATATTTCCTTTCAGCGCCGACAATTATAACGAAGAAATTAGAAGGGCTAATTCTTAGGAATCTTGCAAATTATATGAAAAAACGTAGAAGTTATAAATGAAGTTAAAACATCAAAGAATAAAGTTTCAAATTCGTAAAACTCAGATATAATTAGATAATTATAATTTTTCCAACGCCGTTTGGTTAAAATTGCTCATTATATTACGTAGAAATTACAAACTAACACAACAGAAAGCCTACATTCAATTATTGAAGCATCTGCTTGAATTACCACAGGTAACACCCAGATAACCATAAAATAACTGAAAAACATTCTCTTTAATTCAACTCCAACATCCCGAGAACCACCGAAAGGTAAAGATACCGATCTCCCCCCCTCAAAGCAGCAAACGCAAAACACCAGAATGTATACACAGAGGCAATCAAGATTGGATTAGTTAAATCTGAAAAATGAAAAAGACCAATGTACAAGATGCAACTTGCTTCACCCTCTTGAACCGGTCCGCTGAAAACGTTTCTTTTCACCTATTTGCCGAAGATCTGGAAACTGGGATCCTGCGCCCGGATTTCATTTCATTAAACTATAGGCGGCAGTTTAGTGGTGATGGTATCTCGTACAGCTTATGTTTATTGTAAATTAGGGTTGTATTTATGGCTGGAAAATTCAAATTAAGTACAAAGGTGTGCGCTTAAAACTGTATGTATATTACGAAGACATACATACATGCAAAAATAGAAATGATAAGGCTGGCGGTTAATTAAATTTTTAAAAGTTGCTGTTAAAAATCATTATTCAAAATTTTTTTAAATCGTCGGTACTGAGCAGACTTTATAATAAAATAGTTTTATAATACATTTATAATACGTTAATACGTTTTATAGTATATTTATAATAAATAGACATTTACAATAAAAATAAATAGGTTAATTACAAAATTGTAAAGACAATAAAAGAATTTAGGGATACTGTTGCATAATTTTCGACTTATCAAAATTAGGAGTCTGTTAACTCAATTGCATAGATAAAAATTTACAAAAATCCGTTTTCTAGTGACTAAAAGATTGCTGTGAGTAAAAAGACGTGCCTTTAAGGATAGAAATACAGAGTCGAACGATACAGAGGGAAACATTGTGACGCCGATTTCACCGATCCTAGGAGCGAGTAATCGCTTAATTACGATTAATCATCGTCGGTTCCCGGTGACTACGGGGCGATTGGTAGTCGGCGGCCGCTCCAGAGGACAGGAGACTCGTATAAGGTGGCGGGAGAAAGGGAAGAGGCGACTTTCACGGCGCACGCGCTACAGATCGCGGTGCGCGTGCCCCTCTCTCTTTCGAGGATCGAGCGCGCACCTGCGCCCGGTTGCGTGACTTTCGTCCCTTTCTTCCCTCCCAATCAGTGCGCGTTGCCGCGATTTAATGCAGGCCTTTACGATTGTCACTGCGGGCATACGCGGCCCGTCGTTACGGTCACGAGACCCTCTCCGATCGCATTTATTTATAACATATGACGCTCCGTTCGACCGTTCATTATCCGTGTATTTGCACGCGTAATCGTACGTGGGAGCCATTAACCGGGGACAGTTCATTTATTTATTAACCAGCACCGATCGACCGCTCGCGATCTTAAACGCCGCGGCCCTCCGGTAAGAATCTTTTTTCACAAAATAAACGTAGATTCAGCGATCCCGGTACACTATTTCAGACGCAAATCCTCGACTCGATTTTATGCTCGTTTTTGTAATTCATAACCGGACGTTTATTTAATTATCCAGCGAAAATAAATCGATCGTATCCGACTGGTTTATGGAAAGTCGATCGGAAAGAATAAATATTATAACGATCCTTATAAATTTTTCCATTGGTGGCCACGGGACTTGGTAATTATATTTTGACGTTGAAGTATTTAAGAAATAAATTGCAATCATGACCAATGACTCTGCAGCATTGAATTGGTCAGCCGATTGCTACATTTTTTTCAGTATTGCGTGGCTGCTGCGTGGAAGAAAATGTTTGATATATTTTTTATTATCTGCTCTTTTGAAATAATTGCTTAAGACCTAATCATGTTTTCCTCGGCTATTCTCAGCTTTTATTTCTGCCGTAAGAAGTTTAGAAACTGAGCTTTTTATGGAAGATTGATTCTATTTCAGGAGCTTCTATAGATCGGTTTTACATCGTCTTCCTGTTCGAATTTTTGAGAGCTCAAATCAAAGCTGGTAGACCGCACTTCAAGCCCGGTTAAAATACAGTTGATTTGAGAGCGATTCTATTTCAGGAGCTTCTTTAGATCGGCTTTAGATTGTATTTCTGTACGAATTTTTGAACTTTTGAAGGGCTCAAATTAAAGCTGGTAGACCGCACTTCAAGGTTCGTGTGAATTTTCCACATAGGAGTCCTAGTAATACAATTTTACAAAATCTCAAAATCGTTCCCATCATTGAAACAAGAATTACGTCGACCGTACGCTCGTCCTTCTATTAATAATTAATTCCTTCGAAGATACTCATCGAATTTGTTAAACATTCCGTTTACACGGTTCCCGAGACCTGCGACACTGCCACTAATTTGCCCGATGAATCGCTATCGCTCGATCGATCGCAATAAGTGCTCTTTTTCTCGGGGTCCCGTTTTCCATGTTCTTCTCGCGGGAATAAATTGCCGGTTGGATAACATCGGCGCAACCACAACGGAGCGGAACGCAGCGGTCTGAGCGTGTGCAGTGCGCGGGCGTGAAAATTACGCGGAAATATGTATGGTATCACGCGGCGATATCGGCGCCGAGTAAAATTGCCAGCGGGGAAAAAAAAATCTTTTTATCTCGGTTAATTCGTGCAGTGCCCGCTGCGAGTAATTTGCGGGCCGGAAAGGTAATTAATGATGGCCCTTATTAAACGTCCCCGGTGTTAACGATCGCGGCGCGGCGCGGTGCGCTCCGTTGCAATGCTGTGCAGCCCGTTGCATCGTTTGATGCATCGCGGCAGCGTATAAGGCCGTGGACAATTACGTTTCGTTAAATTGAAATTTCGCTGCTCGTTTTCTGTCGATGCGTCCCGGAGTAGAACCGTCGCAGCCGTATTAACGGGCAGTTAATTAACCTCGCCTTATTCGAACCGGTTCGCGCCGCGCCGGAAAGCGCGCTCCCGGCTTACATATAATTACACTAAAATATTACGACACCGATAACAGCGTCGCCACGCTTTTCGGTCCCGCCAGTGACCGATCGATGATCACATTGTCACTTTCGATACACGCGAACCTTATCAATCGGTTGCGTAATACAGCTCCTGCAAATTGCTCTTCTCACGCCACCTATTTTCGATGTTCTCTTTTCCACCCTCTCGATGAAAGTCGAGAATGTTAAAGAGCTTAATGAGTGCACGATATATATGCACGCATAATTGATGAGCAGATCTCTTTACGGTGGAGAGCGAAATCGAGCGATACCGTAGGGAAATAAATCTTGTGTTTTTGTCAATCTGACAGGGCGAATTGCCTCATACGTTCTTCTGGTTTGTGAAACTGTCGAAAATGGAGAACGCGCGGTTTTTATCTGTGCACTCCTCGGATCATTTATAAAAATCGTTACGAGTAAGAATGTAATTTGAATGGCAAAATTGTAATAAAGTGACGAACGGAATCTTTTCATTAAACTCAGGTCCATTTCGAATTTAAACTGAGGATTACATACGTCACATATAAATTGTAATTTTATCGTGATCTTTGTTTATTTACTTCGTTGCAGTGTCAAATTAAATTTTTAGCTAGTTGTTGTGAATCGATCTTATTGGAAAATATTCAGACAATATAACAAGGAGTATAGATGATATCGGCGCAAAGGTTCGATCAAAAATTCTAAGAAAACTTTTCTATTACTTATCTTTGCAATTGCTAGGTTTGTCTTAGAGCAGTCCTTTAGAAGTCTTCTGGTTTCAGAGCCAAAACTCTTGGTTAGAGACGCAAAAAATTGTGTAGTTTATAATAAGAAGTATAGATGATATCAGAATTCGATCAGAAATTCAGACAATATATTTGGACATCAGAGGACCGGATAATCGTACTGTATTTGCAGTAGGTCCAATAAGAAGACCAACGTTGATGCATCAAAATTTACTGTCCACTGGTAAAAACCATCGAAGATCACTCGAGAATTATTACAGACAATTACACTTATGCAAGAAATTTCTACGGACCGAAAAGGTTCGTGAAGGAATCGTCGTTTCACGCGCAGAGGCCCGATAAAAAAGAAAACTTTCTCCGTCGCTGATAAGTGCGATTAAGGTTCAGCCAACCGCTTCTGGCTGTGCACGATGGAAAAAATGTAGGTAATTTCGCGGCATCGTTTTTTGTTTCTCATTATAATCGAAAGCGATCCTTTGATCACAGGGCCCGGACGTTTTTCGGCCGCGACCGTGTCTTGTCACTTGTTTCCAGTCATCGTCCGTAAGCACCGCAATTTCACTTTTTGTTAGCCGTCGTATAGCATTGGTGCCATGGTAATTCGGGCCAGAAAAACGCGCGGCCTGATTCGCGAGCATAACTCGAATGATCGTGAGGCGCGCGCTTCTGGCGATTATGCATCGTCAAGAAATTGGGTAATTCGCGTCTCGTTTACCCTGAAATCGGTTATTTTCGAATTGTTAACCGTGCTTCTTCGTGAAACCGTTCTCCTTGTATTTGGTCATCAGATTATTCGATATCATATCTAAAGAAATGAATAAATCTCGAACCCACAGATCAAAGAAAATTGCTTCTGATTGTGGTCGTTATTTTGTTTTCAGAATACATGGAATTTTTAAGCTTCGAGGTGCCAAATGAGGATGACAGTTTTTTGCTATTATCTCGAAAAGTAAGGCCGAGCACCGGATAATTGTAATGACAAAAGTTATTCAGAATGTTGTCCTTGAGAACGTATGTCAAAGTCAAGGTCATCGGAGCTGCCTCCCCTAAATGTATACCCAAAACACGTATTGTACAAATCGATAAGAATATATATAACGTATAAATCAATAAAGATATATACAATAGTCAAACATATGACATGGCTTGCATGTATACAGTAAACATTCAACATTCTTACAGATCGTAGACAAAGATATATCAAAAGTCTATATTTTCTCATCGGAGATAATGATGTAAGAGCTTCCTTTGAATCAGTCCATGTATGAAACAGGACCTATTGTTACGGACCATCACAGGACACACTACATAATTATCAAGTCGCAGATCGCAACGGTCCACTTTTCATCGAAGACGTCCACAGACGAAACACCGCCAGGAGGATAATTGCTTTGTAATTGAAACACGTAGACGCGCGTGCCAGCAAACAAGGAACGAGGGATGGTTCAGAGCGGTTAGAGAACGAAGAGAACGGAATCGCTCCTGGATGCACCGGGTTGGTCGTTCGTATTCATCGAGCGGCTCGCCTAATGAGTCAAGAGTCCCCTTTGCTCTTTGCAGGAGGCCAGAAGAAGCAGGACGAAGAAAGTGCATCGCCGCGCCGGTATCGGCGGCCTCTTATCCTGACGTAATTTCCAAGAAAATTCATTGTTCCGGAGCGGCATTCCTCTCGGCTTACGTAGATGCCCAGCTCCACCGCTTGGTGAACCGAGACCAGGACGGATTTGTACTTATCCGGCGGTTAATTAATTGCTGATTGCACCGGATCGGTTCCGTTTCGTCGCGATGTAGGCGACGACGGTGCAGAGGGTTTTGCCCTTTAAAATGTATTTCATTTGATCCAGGATACTTCTTCCCGAGGAATGCGCACGTGGCTTGGAAGCTGAGCTGAACCCACAAGGTTTGTTCCGATTGTAGAGCCCATTAGCGGAACGAGTCCAGGACATGTTGCATCGAATTATTTTTTGCTGCTGGGCGGGGCTATGAAATTAGATTTGCCAGATATGGTTGGTTCGGAAAACTCTGTCTCAATATTAAACATTCTTCCACAGTTTAATCAATGATCTCTGCACGTTTCGTGAAACTGGTACCACCATATTCGTGACATTGGCGACTTTTAATTATTACAGCTTTGTAAAAAGCATTGTGTTACAATGAACATCATTGATTTTTCGCAGGAACATTTTTTTCACGATACACAAGCTGCCACATCGACACGCTCATATAATAACACCTTTTGTTACTTAAAACTTAATTTTAAAAAATGGTAATTATTTACAGTAGAGGCTTCCTCGGCGAGTTTGATGACCTTGAAATATGTTGTCAAGGTCATCATTCTGAACTACTTTTCCCTATACATGTTACCGCCGCTCGGTTTTAGTTTCCGAGATATTTGAAAAAAACTATTGCTAATACTGTATTGAATTTTCTCTCTTGGATTTTCGTATATCAGCATAGGCGATTGCTTAGCGGCGTTTCTAACCAAACACTATTCGTATGATTTTTCCATTACTAGTTCAAATTACGGATGACAGCTGCAATGCAAAACTTATGAGATCAGAATGAGTTGTGGTTAGGAAGTGGAGGGGACGGAGAGATCACGAATACGAAAATCCAGAAGTAGTCTTTCAAAATTGAAAGCTCACCCTGTGTATGTATGACCAAAGTGAGATCCTGTTATTTCTCTCATCTCCACAGTGTATTTAGAAGCAAAATACAGGCTTACGTTGCCACGGAGCGTGCAGAAATACGAAAAATTCAATACAGTAGCAGCAATAGATTTTTGCAAATATTTCGAAAACTAAAATCGAACGGCGGTAACATGCATAGGAAAAAGTTGTTCAGAATGATGACCTTAACGACATATTTCAAGGTCATCAAAATCGGTAAGGAAGCCTCTAATGTATGGCCCAAAAAGGAGCAAAAAATGTATAAAAATAAACAATCGCGCAGTCAAGCATGCTCTACAGCGCCGGACGCTTTCCCTTGTGTTTTCACTTGGTAGCCCCGAACT
This sequence comes from Lasioglossum zephyrum, assembly GCA_028455615.1. Lineage (NCBI taxonomy): Eukaryota > Metazoa > Arthropoda > Insecta > Hymenoptera > Halictidae > Lasioglossum > Lasioglossum zephyrum. Next base: position 11,782,133 of record CM052330.1, on the reverse strand, counting down.
ACGAGAGTAAATCTCAAACGCGAGGATCGCGACGCGCCGTGAAACTCGAATAAAGTAATTACACAGCGTCGGCGACCGGAAAAAGTGGCCGGCTCGCCGGGCAAAGTAACGAGCCGCAATAAAATCGAATTTAAGGTCAATTCGTAGCGAAACTGACGCCCATGAGCGTCTCAGAATTCTTCCATGGATGCGGCCAGAGAGGTGGGGCGAGGAGAGGGAACCGCGGCACGACAAACGATTGCACGCCCGGTTGACGAAAAAGCGTCACAGGTTGTCGAGTTCCCTTCTTCTGCCGGTGCACGGTTGCTTCACCTCGACATTTCTGGTGTGACACGCCAATTGCCGATGCCAGATGTCCGACGGCCTCGTGACATTCCGTTTCAGGGCGACGATTTGACGGCGTCGGTATTTAAAAATTATCTGACCGCCTCGACACTTTCGCGGCCGGACAATATAATTACCCGGTTTATGGTTCTTAATTCGTGCCACTTAGCCGTGACTCCGCGGCTACACGATCCTCATTAAACCGTTGCAATTTAGCCAACGAAATTGCATTGACTTCTGCGACCTTGTTGATGCGTTATTATTTTAATTACATTCCTGCTGCGCGGCCTGATGATTCGGTGACGTGCATATTGGCGATATTGTGGGTACAATTCGAATCTTTGTGAGTTGTGCGTTATTTTTTCATGAACTGGTCATTAGGATTTGATTTTGGCGTTGTTGCTTGTATTGTAAAACTAACCTTGTTGATTAGGTGCTTCGCCCTATCATATATTTGTTCTATTAAGTTACTAGAACAAAATTGTGTTAACTTGCGGCAAAGTTGTTAAAGTGGTTATAATCAGTAATTGAATAGTAAAAAATTGACAAAAAAATTGGTAAACGATATTCGGTAAACTGGTTAGTACAGAAAATTATCAGTACAATGATTTATGAAAAGGGACTGTCATTATATAAAATGCTTAGTAAAAGAGACGACCACTAAAATAGTTAATGAAAATGGTAAGTGACTAAAATAAGCAGTAAAATAGTTAAACGGTGAATTGTTGAAATGGCTAGTGAAAGAGATAATCGGTAAAATGGTTAGTGAAAAGAGCAAACGTAAAGATGGTTAGTGAAAAGAGCAAACGTAAAGATGGTTAGCTAAAACGATAATCATTGAAGTGGTGAGCAAAAAGGCTAATCGTATTCGTAAAAGAAAAAGAATCAAAGTGCATCGAATTGAAAGGTTACCTGTTCGGCGAGAGAAGAAAAGGCGAGTCTATATTCTCAAGGGAAAAGCACTGACTGCACGAACATCGCTTTCACCGCATAAAGGACACGCGTCTCAGCAGGAGCATTCTGTCTCCCAGGAGGGAGGCAGGTGCATATGGTCCTGCGAAGCCACGTAATTAGGCTTCGATCTACCGCGTGCTGGCAGGTCAGATTTTTTCGCGTCGAAATAGACGTCTACAGGATTTCTCCTATTTCTCTATTTTCGATTTTTCAATCCGAGGTCTATCATTATCCTCCGCGAACCGGAAGTCGGGGGATGCCGAACAGGATCCTCGATCACGGTGACTCCTGAAAAGACATGGGAGGATCAGAAGTCGGAATAACAGAAGGACGCCAGTTCGTTGTGTGGTCCCATTTAAACCAGAATTGGTCCGACCGATGTATGATTTAAAAAAATTGGAAAAAACCATTCCTTTAATTAATATCGAGGATCCATGAAAATTATAAGGATGCCAAGTACCTGGAATGATTAAAAATGTTAACTTTTTATCATCGTAATAATTTGAAAATAATCTTTTCAAATTTTTCTAACGTTGTTACTCTTTTCTGACAACAGTTTCATTTGAGGATCACGGTAGAGGCTCATTCGATTTTCGTTCCGCACGAAGCATCCCTTTCTTTTTTATTTGTGGAAGACATCTATATTCGAGTGGTGGATTAACGGCCGTCTTTTAATGACTGAAACCAAACGGCAGAATTTTATTATCCCGACACGTTGGAGGAGAGAACGATGAATTTAAAAGCTCCTCCGCTCGGAAGGATTAGAATTTTATCGCCGGGGCACGTTTAACGTTTCGCCGAAACTCGCATGGCTTTATTGCCAAAATTCCATGATTTGTTTCCTTGGAAAGCCAGCGGGGAGTCGGCAACGAGAGCGGGCCCGAAAACCAACGGATTGCGTGTCGGTCGATGATTTAAACTCGCCCACGTAACGAATCTATTAATTATTTATGGGCTTGCGGAATTTATTTGCCGGCCGCCGCGGGGTTCCCCTTGCCCTATGCCCTCAAGGGCCTTACTTCGAGAATGCCCGCCTGATATAACGGTGAATCCTCCTTATACTTATGTGTACCTTCACTTTTGCAATACGAAGTCCAAGTGGCCAGCCACTATTCCCGTTTACCGTCCCACGAAACTAGCAAATTCGCTCTCAAGTATTCTTCTTTTTTTAATTCTCTGCCGCTCAGTGATCCTCAGAACAACTTTCATAAGATTTTGCAACGTTAAGACAAGCATCACGTTTAAAAACTTTTCATCAAGTTAAGGCCATTTTTAATATGTTGACACCAATGCCTAAAAATGTCACACAAAATTAAAACATGTTATTCAAGATAATTATTTACATTAGGGGCTTCTTCACCGATTTTAATAACCTTTAAATATATTGTCAAGGTCATCATATTCTGAACAACTTTTTTCTGTACATGCCGTTCGGTTTTAGTTTTCGAGATATTAGCAAAAAACTATTGCTAATTTTGTATTGAATTTACAATACGCATACCGACCATGCATACGAAAATTCTTTTATACATATTTTGTATATTATATACCTATGTTATTCATTTTGTGTTTGGTTAGAAACACCGTTAAGCGATCGCCTATTGTGAAATACGAAAATCCAAGAGAGAAAATTCAATACATTATTAGCAATATTTTTTTGCGAATATCTCGAAAACTAAAACCAAGCAGCGGTAACATATTGTATTGTATATGTAGGGAAAAGGTGTTCAGAATGACTATCTTCACAACATATTTCAAGGTTATCAAAATCGGTGAGAAAGCCTCTAATGTAAACAATTACCTTATTCAACGATATCAGAATAGAAAAGATGATATCAAATCACATCTACTCATATTTGTCATAAATGCATAAAATCCACAGTTTAATCATAACTCGTGTATCGTAGATCCTAATAAAATTCGTTTTACTTAATAGGTTGTAGTGAAAATGAATTTTCAAGTTCGCTAACAGAATCGTGTGAGTTATTCTATAACTTTCGATTGAATGACTTCCCGAAAATGAAGTTCGGCGCGTGTTACTGTTGATGACCGGCGCGACACCGTCGGCGTCGAAGATCACAAGATCACCTCGATCGTTCCGGGCCGAAAGCGAGGCTTCAGGAAACCGTAATTACGGGAACGCCACCGGAAGACTAATTATCGAAGCGACGCCCTACTGTTGCAGGATGACCGTCACCTTCGGCGCGAGGTTCAAGTCGAAGATTAGAAGGCGCGTCTTTCCAATTAGTTTATTCCCGCGGCGGGGCCGTCGTCTTTCATTAACCGTTGCCAAAAGCCCCGGAGGAAAGCGCGAAAACCTGTTGGAAGACTGCTCTGTCCGATTACCTGGACGCGTGTCGAATCCTCCGAAGTTTTCCTTCTTTCCAGGCGATGCCGAAAGGGGTGGAGACTTCGAGGGACGTCGATGATCCTCGAATGACTCGGCTTCGGAATCTCCGGAGCCATATGTCTCCGATCGGCCACCTTTCGCTGAAACAATTAGTCGAATCAGGCGTGAAGTCTCGCAGGGCAAGGGTAGCAAGAGGTGTGGTCGCTAGTTGCGAAATGGTCCTCCGGAAAAGACGATCTGAAGAATTGGAGCCTTCGTTTTCCAGATGCCATGGTCCACAATGGCCCAAATAATGGCCGCAGGCCAAAAGCCAATTTGAAATACTTTTATGCAAGGTAATTCAATATATGATCTTGCTAAATAACGTACAATATGGAAGAAAAATAAGAATAATGATTTCCAAAAAGGTTTCGAAATTTCGAATAATCCACAACGTCATGCTTTTGCTCTGACGATGTAAAATATGAAAGAAGAAGAAGAATAAGAATGAGAATTTCCAAAAGCGTTCAGTCCAGAAGCCAATTTGAAATATTTTTATGCAAGGTGATTCAATATGTGAACTTGCTAAATAACGTGCAATATGGAAGAAAAATAAGAATGAGTATTTCCATAAAGGTTTCGAAAGAAAACAGCTAGGTCATTAGCGACCACATGGTTTACAATCGAATATATCTTACATGTTACTGTTATAAGCATTTGCGAGGTGCAAATAAATTCTTACTGAACATTGCTGTGCTTCAAATGTAACTTTTGCTACTGAATTTTACAATTTGCAATGTCCTGTGACTCAAAATTTAATGTACTGATACATGCATGTCCCACTCATGGATCACCTTAATTAATTAATTAAATTATTCTACAACTTTCCTCAATGATTAATGAATCCACCAACTTGTAAAAGTGCAAAAATATTCATAGATTCTTCTGACGCACTACTATACATATATTTTACGTATCCACTTCAGTGTATTATTTTCGAATGGAGCACGATCTTTTGAGCATCATCTTTGTTTACTACTTGAGACTAGGTAAATTTAAATAATTTGATACGTCGCTGCACGTGAAGCGTCAGGACCGGAAGTGTGGGCGTGTAGCCACGATTTCCATGCAGTTCTAAAACTATAGCACGGGGCATTATAATATAAAGATCGATTTTCTTTTCAGGATGGTCCTTTCACTCCGCGGAGCATTCGATCCATCTCGAAAAGGACGTACAAGGTGCACAGTGTCTCTCTCTCTTTCTCTCTCTTTCACTGGCCCTCTCTTTTTTGTCTCCGGTGTGCGGAGCGGCGTCTGCTCCAGGATTAATTTCGTCCGTTGAATCGCAGAACGCGCTTTTGAAAGTGCTTTTCTCCTATTTGACCCTGAAGCAGGTTCGCCGTCGTCGTCGTCGTGGGGAACGATCAGGTTTCGCCGAATCTGCAAACCGGATGGCGAACGATAGCGCGGACGAAAGGATTCCGGGGGCCCCGTTGTTAAAACGATAGACACATCTCCGTGTGCCCCCGGGGCCATTTCTCCGACGCTCGACGGACCATTGTCGTGCACAATGACGGACAATAACGCGCCGCATGCGGATTCTGTGCGCGAATTAGAGCAAATCCTTTCCTCTGAATGTACGCTCTAATTCGAGCGGAGAGCCCGGCCGCAGCGAGACGCGCAGCGGGTCGCCATTCAACGGCTCGCCCGTCAAGAAACAAGTCCGGAATGAGTTTTAGAGATTATCTGGCTCGTCGTTAGTGGAGCATTAAAAATAAACCGGGGGCCATATTTTGTCAGCGGGGACAATGGACACTGTCACAACACGCGCCACGCCTGAACGGTCCGACCGCGAGGACCGCTGTCGTGTCCGGTGCAATTAGACTTACGTTTGACAGCGAAATCATGCGGTTATGATTTATTCTTCTTCTTCTATATTTTACGCTGTCAGAGTAAAAGCATGACGTCTCGTGGATTAATCGAAATTTCTGAATGCTTTTGGAAATTCTCATTCTTATTCTTCTTCTTCCATATTTTACATTGTCAGGGCAAAGGCATGACGTTGTGAATGAAAATATGAAGATAAACCATAATTAAATAAATAAATAAGGAAAGGCCCGAGTATTTTGAAATAGTGGAGCATTGGACAAACAATTGAACGAGTAGCTGGATAGCGAAGGAATGAAGAGAGTCTCGGTCCAGGATCCAGGACCCTGGGATCGCTATAAAACTATCGAATTGCAAATCAAATAAAAGGCCCCGCGTGCCTAATCTTCCACCTTGAAATCGTGCTGGCCCCCATCTCATTTTTAATCAAACCTGATCGCGGCCCCGTGCAGACAGATTCTCTCGGCATGTATCGAACAGGGTAGATGATTCTCCGGCGGAGGCGCATCGCGAAGGTCCATTGTACTCCAAATTGGCTTTTTATGGCGGGTTAATATAACATCGAAGACGTTTGCAATTTTTTCACCGCGGACCGACGATCACTCCGACGTTACTCCTTCTCGTGGGAAGAGAAACTGGTTTCCATTTTGGCATCCGTCCCGTGAATTTTTGCATACCGATCGAAGTCCTTAATTACCGAACGTTGTAAACAATCATTTGCAAGTCCGGGTCTCGTGGGCACCCAGCGCTCCGGAGGAATTTATGCGATTTCTCAGAGTGGAATTTTATCTCCGATGTTTATTGCAGAAGTATATCTAGAGTTAAGAAATCTTCGAATGCGAAAGGTCAAGTCTTGTTAATGTTTAAAACATGGATCACAGAAACGTTTTTCAAAAACCTCTTCGCGATATTAGGCAATTTTTCCAATATACACCGTTAAAATTGTCAATATTACTGTTTGAACTTTATTTTAAAAAGTGATGCAGATGTAATTGTTCGCAAATAATAATCAATAATTTCACGAAGATATTTCTCTTATCAATAAACGTTCTAAAGTAACTCGTTTCCATATTCCTTATCGTTCATTACAACGATTCAAAAATACCAATTCGGCGAGAACACAATTTTTCAGAAATCCTTAAAATAACTGGTTGTATCGGCCGTGGTTAGTATACAATTTTTTATCGAGTAAAATGTAGGCAATTACACACATGTAATATGTATTAGTATCAGCGCCGTAGTTAGAGTGGGTTTAGGAGTACCGATACCCTGCACGATTCCGCAGTCGTTAAGAAATAAAGACAACTTAACCTATGTATTCACTCATTATACATAATTTATACATTAAATATATATAATGTTAATTTATTCCCAATATGATTAGGTAAAGGCAGGAATAATCACAGAACTGAGTTTCTCCTGTAAAAAGAGTTTTCGATTTTATTCTTAAGGTTTCTATATAAAAATATTTACAAGACTTATCTGTAAAAAGAGAAACGACATTAAATATCAATTATTCACTAAGTCTTCTATCCTTCTTTCTCTCTCTCTATCTCTCTTATGACAGTTGTCCTAACCTGTTTATCAACGCGCCGTGATCAATGCGCGGAATAATTAAAAAAGGGAGAGTACACGTACTTTCTTTCCATATATTAAATAAACATATAATATTCTATACCACATTAAATACAACACAAATCCCACGAATGCATAAAAAGATCTGCAACGACCACTTGCTCGGTCGACTGAAGTCAGGGTGCCGAACAAAGGGCGACTACCACTATCGATCGCAACAATGATGCCCCTTCATCCATCGGTTTCCGGTTAGGCTAATACCACGCGCCATAATAATGGTCGAGCCGGCCACTTAGCATCGGAATCGCGAACATCCGATTTCCGTCTTACGTCGGGTTTACGTCATCGTGAAATGCTCAAGCTCTCCCGATGACAGGCACACGAACAAGCCAGCGATCTCTCTCTGCCATAAACGCGTTTGTTATTAAGGTATTACGGATATCGGATGTCCTTTTGGTGGCGCATCTCCCCTCTTCTTCTCTTTCTCTCTTGCGGCCGTTTTCTCGCGCATAAAGCCCCGTCGGCCCACGAGCGGGGAAAAACCGAGTCCTTGTATACAATGCTGAAACGCAGGCTGCAGTTCCGCCCACTTCCGGCCGCTGAATGCATCCTCGACTCGCCTAACTACCCTTAGCAGTGAAGCCATGCGAAGCGCGGAGACGCGTCCTTTCGCCGGTACAATTTTTCTTCTTCTTATTCTTTCTTTCTTTTCTCTCTCTCTCTCTCTTTCGGTTTTTTCTTTTTTCTGTCTCTCGTCGTCTCCCCGCTCATCGACCGCTTTCAGAGCAAGAGAAATGTAGTTCGAGGGTACGATTACCGGGTACTCGAGAAGGAACTCTCGAATTTCGAGAAATTACGCGCCGAGAACCGTGTTCCGTGTATTACGGGTGGTTACGTCGAGCATGATGGGGTTCCAGGCATCCCAGGTATGCAGCAAGATGTGATTCGAGATTCGTTTGTACACGATGGATTCCCATTACGCGAATTTCTACAGTTTGAATGCTATATTATTATGAAAGGCTATTTTGCCTACCCTTTTGTGGAATTGTCTTTGTATGATAAAGAGAAGATTGCTGTACTTCGCTCGGAATGTAGCTGAAGATGAAACGAATGTTGACGCACAATTTTCGCATTATGTCCATTGAACATGTTCCTCAGATCATCTTCTCTCGTTTCGTAGCTCTTCGTTGTAAATTATAGTTTTGCGTCAATTTTAAGCATTGAACGTGCAAATATTGCGAATATTAAAGTTTCAAATTTTATGTGATATCAAGTATTACTTCGAGTCACTCCTTCGATTAAAAGCACATTGTTGTGTTGTTTTGTTTGTAAAATAAAAATCTGTATGGCGTTGAAATTATATAACTGTACTGTGAATATAATAAAATTATGTTGAATTTCGTTCTTTATAAATTATTAATCGATATGGTACTAAAATGCAGATTTAGTTCTACCAAAAATTGATTGGATCCGCGTTGGAGGAAAATTTTGTTGAATTTTACTGGAAGAAGGATTTTATTGAATTTTAATTGGAGCCCCTTCCAATTCAATGAAATAGCAGCATTTCATATTACTATTTTCCGAATAGTTGAAATTCGTGAAGAAAATGAAATTTTATTTAATTAAAATTTCTTTCTATAAAAGTGCATTTAGAATCAAGTAATACGTTATTGTTAAACATTACTTTAGATAACATCTACTACAGTAAAAAGATTAATCGCCTTACTAAAATTGTTAATAAAACGAAGAAGCATTACTCAGCTTCCATATCTCACGATTAATTCTCAAAATGCTTATTGTGCAGAAGGCTGTCTATTTTCCACAGTACAACAATAATCCTCAATCTAAACTTGCGAGAATGGCGTTAAGTAGGACATTTAAGTTTCCAAAAGTGTTGGCAGTACGTTACAATAAAGTTTACGGTTATAAACAGTGAAGTGTACTACTCGAAACTTCTTGCAGGCATTACGGAGGAACGTGTTAAGCTTTCCACCCTTTAGACTACGCAATGGGGTGTGTGGGCTCTAGTTACGACTGCACGAGGATCGTAGAAACGGGCACACCCCGCAACACCCACTTCCCTTCCAACTTGGATATGGGATACCCTAGGCAGTAAGAAGTTAAATGGACATATTATTTTCTGGAAAGGACACTCGAGACTTTTACCATAGGGAACACGTGCGGTGGGTGTGGAAAGAGACGAGGCACGTGCGGACTGCGTTGTTAGATTTGGAAAATTATGCCCGCGATAACGGAGTGCGAACAGACGTTCAATGCTGAAGTCGTTGAATTGCTTCAATGAAATCTACCGTCTGCGTTCCCTACACATTGTTACATTTATCGAACTAATTGAAAAATACATAAATTAGAATCAAATAAATAACTACGACTTAATCCTGCGTGCTTGTTCAATTTCCCAAGCCTCTAAAATGGATCTAAATTGTTGTTACAATTTCAGGTATTTCCCTTTTACCAGACAGTTTAATTTTTTTATTTTAATGAAATTGTAAGGAGGAGACTCAAAACGACGTAATACGTCTTTATTCGTTCTTTGTTTATTGGGAACGGTCAGTAATCTTTATTTTTAACAAAACTGAAGTGCCACGCACATTTATTAATTAAAAACACGTATTGTACAATTAGATGAAAATATATATAACGCATAAATCAATAAAAATATATACAATGGTCAAACACATGACATTGGCATGCATGTATACGGTAAACATTCAACATTCTTACAAAATACAGATTATTTCAATTTCCAATGAAGATGTCAAAAATTATTTAAATTACAAAAATATCTGACTGATATATACATACTTCTTCACGAATGAAAAAATTTTCTGCATTTTCCGTACTTGCAAAGAAGTAGGAAGTTTGCAAGGTCAATATACTTTCTCAAAGGAACAAGAAGAAAGAAGAATTTTCAAGATCCCGACCATATCTTCACACTGTAGAATAACAAAACTTTCTTGAACGAACAAATTATTCTGTACTTTCGATGTTTGCAAACAAGAAGCAAAGTTCAAGAGGTCAACGGCGCATTTCCAAACGAGCGAGAAAACAATGTACACGATCAAAGGTGAGATTTGTCAAGGTGAGTTCGCGTCTGGGAGCCGAAAACGAGACGTGTCTTCCTTGCTCCTTAGACCGAATTTCTCCAGTGTCCTTTACGATCGCGGAGCCCGCTTCCATTTATAGCGAATCGAGCAATAAAAAAGATTCATAAATACCAGACGACCGAGGTGAAACTGCGCTTGCCTGACGAAGTCCGGCGCGCTCCTCTTATCGTTACGGTTCGTTTTTATGCGATTCGTTGCTGCGTGATCAGGGGATTCAGGTCGAAATTCAGGACTGGCCAATTTGAAATTGATCGCACCGTTGAACGAGAGACTCCTCTTATCGCATGACTCCGAAACGTATATAAAAACGTATATTACATGATAATTGGGGAACAGTTTCGAACGCTTGCTGGTAGTACATAAATTCGGTGATATAGTAACTCGTGTCCGGTATAAAATTAAACCGCGCGTGATTGGAGTCGTAAACACTGGCAATTTGTTTCCTGTACGCGGTTTTACGGCCGGACATGCAGAAAACACGTCCATTTTGACCGTGCATCTAGATCGGTCGATAGAACTTCCACTTATTTATGCCACGGACGATAAGCTTCCGAGGAGGATTCTGCTTATTCAGAGGTGCAATTAAATTGATAGACAAACTGGCAATTTGTACAGCAAGCTGGAAAGGTGCATTTATTTCATTATCATCTGCAACTTATGGCTCGAATGTAACCACAACTTACTTTCACGCGTCTTTGTATTTTAACTGTTTTAAAAAACCACTTAGGAATTTCGTGGCTGAATATTGACTAAGTTATTGTTACTTCAAGGATCATCCCAGAAATTAGTGCTTTCCTTAAGACATTTTAATTCATTTATCTGCTAGACTACAATGACTCATAATTTGCTCAGAACGCGATTCAGGTTGTTCGACAAAATCAGTTTTATTACATTTATAAATGTTATATAATAACATCTCCGTTAACTCTTATTAAAACATGATGTACACATATAACGGTAATGTAGGGATAATTAACTGCTGTACGACGAGGTTTCATTTCACCCAGTACGTTAAAACATGGCGTATTAAACGTTACACGAAACAGTAAATTACAAAACGTGCGAAATTCACGGCAATTACGTAATACTCCCAGGATCGAAGCAAAATCGTTCCTTAAATAATTACTTTGAAATTACTCGGTGTACTGAGAACGGACGATCGAGATTAACGATAGCAAAAAAAAAATGGACGGAAGAGATCCACGGTCGACAAACACCTCGATGATATCATGTTTAATAGCATACCCCGAGAACGCAGCCATAGACGGAAAAGATCGTTTCCACCCAGAGTTGGGCAATAATCGATTAAAATTTTAATCATGATTTATTGATTAATGTGTACGATCGAAAAAAGAAATCAAAAAAGAAAAGTTAATCGTCAATTTGTTGATTAAACGAAGAAATCGCCGATTGATTCAATCGATTGATGAAGTTAATCGTCAATCGTTGATTAAACGAAGAAATCGTTGAAAAATCAGCGATTTATTCAATCTATTGATGAAGTTAATCGTCAATTCGTTGATTAAACAAAGAAATCGTTGAAAAATCAGCGATTGATAAAATTAATCGTTGATTAAACGAAAAAACCACCGAAAAATCGGAGACTGATTCAATCAATTGTTGAAGTTAATCACCATACGATTGACGATTAATAATCGTTAATAGCAATTAACGACTTAACTAGGTGAATAATCGTTAATAGCGATTAGCTATTGAAGTAGAAATTTAGTCGTCAATCGGCGATTAATACTTTGCCCAACTCTATTTACTCCTTTATTAAAATTCCATTTCGCGAACAAGAAAAGAGATCGGCACAGGAAACGGGATTCGTTTTGCAAGAAAAGATTGAATATCTCCTGAAAATTTCAAAGGGCCGAAAACAGAGGTGCCCTGTAGCGATTTGCATACGGTCACCTTAAATCATCCCCGAGTCCGCCCCCGAGTCCCTCTCGCAATCTTTTATACGTCGTCACGCGGCGCTCCTTCGGTAATTAACTGTAAGATTGCCTCTAATCGACTTCCGCCAATAAATCAGTGGCGTTGGCTGAAAGCTGCGCGAGGTAACCCGATAAGTGCGCCGCCCTTTTCGGTTCCTGTTTGTTGTCGATCCGCCTCGGTCTCGGTGTTTCGTTACCCGGGACCACTTGCTCCCCAGAAGTCACAAACAGGACACCCCGGGCTACTTTTCCGGAGACTCTCTTTCCCGTGTAATTTCCTGCTTTTCCTCTCGGCCATCGCCAACTGTCGCTGACACTATCCAGAGATCACCTACGGCAGCGGTTCATTAGAACTGTTCGAGCAGCACTTGCGGCTTCGTGCACCTGGTCCTGGGGTGGAGATTCGAGGGATGAAACACTGGTTGGGTTTGGATCAGAAAGGAGCCGACCTGCTGTCTCGCTAAAGTGGTGATATTATTGAACGGGGGGGAATGATATTCGGTTACTTGTGTTCATTCAACGAGCAAACAATAGATTTACACTGTAGATCCAAGTCATTTTCCAAGCTACAATAGAATAATTCCATTCCATTTTATAGACATGAAATTGATAAAATACCTCGTATAATACATATAAATTTCAATAATATAAATATTTTCATGATAATTTAATGCTACCTTATTGTTTTCAGCGCAATGTTGAATCGTTTGTTACTTTATTGTATAAAGCAGTTTTGCAAATTACCAAGTTAAATACACGACGTTTCGATCTTCGTTCAGATCATTTTCAAGATTAATTAGAATTGCGTCTGTAAAATATTATACAATTTTCAAAACACTTGATGAATTTCATGATAACATATGTTAGTAAGAAAAAATTCTGTATTAACAACGAATACGATCAATAGAAGAATATATTTAAATGTTTAGTTATTGATTCGATGCCAACATATTTAAGAAGGTAAAATATTCTGAAAATATTCCAATTTGAAACAAATGCGCAACTATATCGAACTCAAAAGATATTCCACGTCAAAGGGAAATAACTTCGGCAACTTCCATTATGTAAACCATAAAGAAATCACTAATTTAATAAATGAGGAATTGTAATTCGATATTTAAGGTATGCATTTTTATAGTAAAAGAATGCTCTTCTTCTAAAAAGAAATTTTTCAGAAATATTAAATAGGTTCGACTGACCTCAAAAAATGAATATTACTCATTTCTTCGATCAAGAATCATATTCATAAAATGTTCATTTTTAATGGTCTGTTCTGATTATAATTTTCATTAAATTCGTTAATATCGACATTTTCAGCATTGCTAAACATTTAGAGAGTAGTATAGATGTATTAAATACCGATATGAGGCAAGATATTTTTTTACAAATGAACCACTGTGGTAGGGATAGCTAGTGCGCAACGAGCGAGGTTTCACCGAATTCCGGCGATCCACTTTCCATTAAATAGTCGGGATATACGGCGTTGCCGAGCGACAGACGACAGTGGCATAGTTTGCAAAGCGTGTGCCAGCTTCCGTGACCGGAACCGCGTCGGAATTTTGCCGGTTGGCCAGTCTCTAATCCGTATCAGGGCTTTTCCAGGACTTCCACGGGATGGGAGTACTGCTGGCTGCTCGCCGGGGATGATCCTAAATAAACACGCGTACGGCCACACGACCGGCACCCCCTCTACCCGACAAGAACCCCCTTCCACCGGGCAAAACCCCCTGAAAAGCAAACAGGCCAAACTACTACAATGGGGAGCCATTGTCGCGGAAGGGCGGCAGGTTCAGAAAAAGGAGAAATTCGATGGACCAAGGCGGAAAAGCTGCTACCTACAGCCGCCCTCGCTCTCTCGGCTCCCTTTACACCCCTCTCGCCTCCTTTCCTACAACCCCTGCAACCGATGAATATGCCCTTTCAGAATACACGGTGTTATGTCACGACCTGTCTACTTTAGACTCCCGTGGGAGCACGCGGATGATGAAACGGGGCCAGAATACGGGAACGACGCGCAGCCTGCTGGGGATGATGGATGGGAATCTAGGACAAATCGATCGCCAGCGTATCTACGGGGTGATTCGGAAAGGGATTGAACGGTTCCGGACACGTACAGATACGAGGAAACATGGTGTCGCAGAACTTGCTTTTGTGGGACGGCTGTTTGTCTTGCGTGGGCGTTGCTGGAGGTACCAGAGGGAAGAGTGTGTATTGAGGATTTCGGGTCGCATTATGAACTGGAACATGTTAACAATGGTTTTTTCGCGTGCTCCAGTACAATGTAAATGGATATTGTAAAAATTTCGCCTACCCCTCCAAAAAAAAATTTAAAGAAAAGTAATCAAACTGAATGACCCTTTTTTAGCAAACGTGTATCCATGATAGCTAACGCTGTTACACAATTTGACAAGCTAAACATTTCCTGATCCAAGCGCGGGACCCTAAGCGTCCGCTTAATCCGCCCCTGATTTTGATAAGAAGATTCTGTATGTAGGGTTTCCATCTATCAAAATGATTGATGGAAGAATAAAATTCCTATTCCGACTTATTGCAACAGATGCAGAACATCTCTACACAAAGATCCACAGTCTACAACGAAACGTCAAAGTGCCATGAACAGTTGTGAACGCCGTTTCATGTTGAGTAATTGTGCAAGCATCATAAACGCACGGACTTCCGCAATCCGTTCGCGACACACAAAATCAATTAACTCATTTCTCGGGCGACACACACACACGCACACGATACGCGCGGTCAATGTTGCATCGACAAGCTAATTTGCAAACGCGGTAGCATGCCAACTACACAACCCGACGACAAACACGATCTCTAGTGAACCGTGCCGCTGTCGCCACATTGTAGCAACCGTTGATAGATCGTGATAGAAACGATCTTGAAAGCGAGTGGCTGCTGCCAATTTCAGTGACGTTGATCCGAGATCAACGGTGCCGATAGACGCGTGCCAAGACGGTTCCCTTTTAAGACGCTGTTTTTTCCCCGGCTCCTATTACTCTGAATTATGCTGCTTACCTTCGGCCGGAGATGGTTTCATCGTCCTAACGAGGGAAAAACTCTAATCAGCCGCGTGCACGCCAGAAATTACCATACGCGCAAAAACCGTAGATTTCAACGGACCGGTACGAGGTACCATTATGCAACATATATTTTCATCGTTACGGATCATTTCTCGGTTAAATGGCCGTCTACACCTGACCAGACGAGACGGCTTGAAAATAATAATAACCGCGAACATGTCCGTAGATCGTCCCATATACCCGCGCAAAACAGCCACGGATACGTAACGAGCCGCCATTACACGCATTCCGTCCCGCGGTTGTTATTCATTCACTGCAATTTACGATTTATACCGGCCTCGCTATCATTACGTCAACCGTGGCGCATATTATTATATACCGATCTGTCGTTTACATACAGCTGTACAATTTGCCATTCGAATTTTTCCGAGTGTTCACGTAAAATCGCCAGTTTATTCTCATTCCACGTTATTTCGGCCTGTTCGTCTCTACATGGGGCTGTCGTTCCATGTAGATGGCGATATATTTTAACATATCTGTAGCTGCGAGTCCATTAATAAGCTTTTAAACAACGTTGCGCACCCAGGGACCTCGACAGTGTGGATCGATATTCGTTAGAATCTGTGACATGCAGGAAAGTTAAATTGGAACTAGATTGCTTCACGTAAATTGCTTCAGGATAACAGATTTTCTACGATAGATTTAACAGATCTTAAAGCGAGCAATATGTGAAGCAAGTTGGAACCATCTTCACACAGACTAGATATAAATGCAATGAAATATAATAATAATACAATATTCAAAACAAATATGTTTGTAAGATAACTTAAATTGATGTTTTCGGCGCAAAGATTCGATCCTATGTTAATAACTAAGCAATTTTGCAAGTAACTATAACTTTTTCAACGTTTCAGTCAAGTCTAAGACCATTATCAAGAAAAACTTTTTATATATATAGACGCAATTATACATATATAAAAAGTTTTTCTTGATAATGGTCTTAAACTAGACCGAAACGTTGTTATTAACATAGAATCGAATCTTTGCGCCGAAAACATCAATTTAAGTTATTTACAAGTTGTCGATCGAGATAAAGAAAACAGTTGTTTGTAAGATGTGCTTCTTGAAGACGAACACGATCGATTAACTTGAAGTATTATGCGAAAATAGATGAACTAGAGCATTTTCTGTGTATACTTGTACAATATCTACAATAAACAGTGAATAAACCAATAAATAAGAACAAGAAGAAGTTCGAAGAAGTATCAGAGCGTAAAATAACAGTTTACCAAGGTAATACCCAGAAATGTTTGCACTGCAGACATGTGTGGGAGCTAAACGATCGATCAAAGACGCCAGAAGGCGTCATCGGGCCTGACCGTATAAAACAACGCCGTACGGTTAAATACAAATTAATTTATTTTATCGGCGCACTGGTTCGATCGAAAAGTCAAAAACAAAGGAATTTTGCAATTTATAAAATTTTCCTCAACGTTTCGACCCAAGTATGGATTGTTTTTGACATTTGGATCAAACCTGTGCGCCGATAACATAAACCAATTTCTATTAATTCGTTACGATCGACAAAACGGAATATTTGTACGGTTGAATGTTGCGTTGCAATATAATACAGTAAAACGCGTTCAGAGGCACCGCAACGTCGAAATTGGTGGGAAAGCAAGAGGGAGGCAGAAAAAATATGTTGTTCGTTCAGAGGAGTATTCATTCGAGGCAAATTGAGACAGAACGTGCCTTGCAACGGGGTCAGTTCTCTGTGTCCCGACAAAAGTTTGCCATGAGAAAGTACTGGGGCTGCGGAAGCTCATCGGCTCCGACCGGTGGGATCTTATGTTTGGATAGTCTTTAACTGACTATTACACCTGAATGGAGCGTCTTAGAATGGAAAAGGGCAGCCGGAGCCCTTGATCCGACCGGCCCACTTCCTGTGGAACCCGAAAGGTTAGGCCCGGCCGAGGAGACCAACGGTCAATGCTAATAATGACGAATGTCCCCCACACCGAAAGACACCAAACTACGTCTCGACGTTTGCGACTGGTCTTGATACTTGCGAACGTGTTCTTCCTTTTTTTGCGCGACTGCTCGAGGATCTCTTCAATAATCATGAGGTTCTGCGATCGTGTTACTGATTGCTGACCCGTAGACCATGCGCAATTGTGTTGATGCACATTGTGTCTGATACGTGTTACGAAACAGGATGAATTTAATACTTTCAGGTTAGTTTTTGCGTTCGAAGTAGAGTGGTCATGATCGTTGCTTCTGTGAGAATTTATTTAGTTCATTGAAGAGCTACATATATATATATATATATAGTTAACAACGTACCAGTCAGTTCCAGTCTTGATAAATACATTTTTGTAACGAGCTACCAAAAATGTTTCTAGAAACAGGAGCCAAATACAAATAATTCGAATAAGTTTGAAAAAATGTTTAGCTATTTTGTATTCCAACTGCTCATTTTTTCCATAGCATACTCATACCCATAATAAAATGTTTATTTATACTGGAACATTTTATTTCCAAGTAACCACTACAGATTAAGGAGAAGCTGTTCTTATATTAATCTTAAAATTTGATTGAGTGATCAATGAAATTGTGCTGTAACTTTTGAATAATTTATTGAGATCCTGAACTGCTGATCTTTGGATTTGAAAGGTCCATTAGAAAATTGTAGGCAAGTAAAGTGTTAACACTAAACCTAATGAGCGCCAAAAGCGATTAAAAAGTTTCAGTTTACAAAAATGACAAGGTTCCGTGTATGCAATTTAATAATTTCAATAATTGTAAGATGAAAACTATTAAACCGGGTTATTTGACCAGCAGTGGTTCAATGTCAAAATAGAGATGATATACAATCGCAATTCTGGAGCCTACGTGTTCGATAATTTCTGAGTTATTGTTTCGGAATGGACGTGGGCGTTCGAATGATTTGTTTGAAACTAACTTATTAGATCCACTTAGCTTCCTTCCGATTTGGCAATATGGATGCAGACGGGCGACCACCCGCCGCCGTGCCGCCTAAATGGAGGAATCATCTCGAGTGTATTTATCCACGTGATCTTCGAACAACAAACGTAGAAATCCTTAAATCCTAAATCAACCTGCCGCGAAGCCGAAACCGAAGGCAAACTGCAAACAAACGGCGGCAGTGGGAACGCGAGGGGGTTGCCCGCGGTCCAATCTGGCGAAAGTCAAATATTGGGTGTCCAAATAGAACGTGCTTCTGCGGGCCATTTGAGTCATAGCGATTTAATGGAGGCACGGTTCGCAACTAATCCTATTTTATCATCGTTTTAACCTGAAAAAATTCCTGCCGCTTTCGGGCCAACCAAAAATCAACGAATTCCACGAAATCCTTCGCCACTCTCCCGCCGGAAATGAAGAAAAAATACCTGTGAAAATTTCTATCACATTCATTTCAGTTTTCTACTAAACTTTAACAACGATATTCGTCAATTGTGTTTTTAGAGTGCGCAATAATCTCCATGAATAATTTTATATCTATTACATTACAATCAGTGTGCAGAATTTTATGAATTCATTTACTGAAACTTCCATTAAAAGTCTTATTACTGAATAATTAAAATCACACTGGAATGTATTCAATTTTGTGCTATTATATAAACTTTTTCCCCTCGATTCGAGTAAATTATCCTTATTTCCCAACTCCGGCGTTAAGAGATCAATAAATGGACTGCAGTGTGTTAATACAACGTTCTAAAAAATTGATTTTCCTCCCAGTCCGAAGAATTGCACATCTGTACAGGGAAACTAGTGATTATTCTAGGTTGCACCTGTGTTTACGGAGACTGGGCTATTTCTTGGTCCATCAGGATGCTCCCAGCGTCCTAGTAAAACACCGGTGTAACTCGTTCCGTGTTTCCCACCGCGGCGCACTAATTTCGAACTTGTCGTTACAAATGAAAGGGTTCGCCGAGTCTGCAACCTTCCGTGGCACAAATATTTGTTATTTCAGTAGGCGGATGTCCTTAAACGGCCGCGGGGGATGCGCCTGCCCCGAAGTGCAACGGAGTCCGGTCTCACGGAGTAACGGCGCGCGGCGCCCGTTTGAAGTACCTCTGTTTGAACAGCGGTCATTGTCTTCCCGTTCGTCTTCTTCCTCTTCTTCTTCCTCCTCCTCCATCTTCTTCTGCCTTCCTTCTCCTTTACTTCTCGTCTTCAGGCTCGTCTTCGCCCGAAGTCGCCGCCATCAAGAAGCCAGGTCGTTTCAGATAAGGGAGCCGACTTTAAAAGCTTCCCCCAGGGCCCTCGCGAAAAGCATTTTTTACGACACCTCTACGATCGACGTGTCTTTGCGCGAGCCTCCGCCGATCCCCGAGGGCCGGAGATTGTTTGAGCAACGATTTCCGGGTTTCGGGGTATTCCGAAGGTGTCCTCCACTCGTTTTGCTCCCCGGCCAGACGTTAGAGTGCCGGTCAAAGGAGTATTCGAGGGCGAACGCGGCGAGATGTTAAGCTCGAAGGTGATGGAGCGAAGTTTAGGGGCCGTTCGTTTGTTGAGGAACAATGGGGAACCAGAGGCTATGGTGGTTTTACTGCTGGTTGACAGGCACATTATCTCTGCAATCAAAATCTACGCGCACGTCGATCGTTGCACTTTTAACAGACTCGCACTTGTAACGAAAACTCAAGAATGCTGTTACAGTATTGTATCCATATAAGAGTCCGCAGCACGGGTCTGCCGAGGGACATTTATGCGCCAGGGACAATATTCTTTGACTTTTGCCGAACGTAGAGAAGGACAGCCGAGCTCGAGATGCCTCGATCGCCGAGAAATGTAAACATAGCTAAACCAAATTTCCAACTTCCTTATTTTTCATTATTTTTTATGGGACTTCGATGACCATATTTGTGGCATTTTTCTAATTAGAATCATACCAAATGTGATATAATTACAATGATATTTACTTGTGTAATAGACAATTAAAGTTTCGCGTGCAAGGAAGGAGTTCCTCCAAGGAAGTTTCCTCGCGTCCGAAACTTTGTTTGTCCGTTACACAAGTAAATATCAAGGAAATTATATCATATTAGGTATGATTTTTATTAGAAAAATGTCACAAATATGGTCATCGAAGTCCCATAAAAAAATAATGACAAACAAGTTAGAAATTCGGATTGCGACCGAGGCGTCTAGTTTCGCGGCCCCTCAAGGGGGTATACCCCGCAGTAGTGGGGATAGACCTCGGACATTTACAGGTCAGACTTTTGGGACGTTTATGGATAAAATACTGTACAATGTAACTAGTGGTCTGTTATAATCGACGATCGAAAAGACGATTAAAACGCGTGTCGCAGCCAGTTCGACGGTAGAGTCGGTTTAGGCTAGGTATACCTGGTGCGGTTTTCTAGTATCCAAATTACCTATTTCACTAAACTGGTTGATTCTACTGAAACTATGTCCCTTAACAACGACAAATGAGCCCCGTGATAAGAACTCTAATTCATCCATCCGAAAATGTTTATAGGTAAGCAGCGATCAATCTTCGAGGCTCTTCAAAGCAAAGTACTTTTTAATTTTTCGTTTGACAAACAAGTTATTGTTTCTCTTTCAGAAATTATGATTTCAGAAGTGTTTACTTCAGATTTTCACATATTAATTTTTACCTAAACTGCAACCCACATGGAGGTACTATATTTTTCTTTGAATTGGTGATCCAGCACCACTGTGCGGAACTTTCCGCAGCTTTTTCGGACCCAAACAGCGACCGGGTTTCGGTTGTTGCAACGATCGCGAGCTGTAAAACCAGGCTAAGGGTAATGGTCGCGAAAGTATATGGGGAGAGCAAGGTTTTTACGGCGGCGAAGCGTTACGCGGCGCGCCGCGAGCATGGAAAAGCAAATAACGAGGAACGTTTACGAGCGGCTCCTTGCTTTTCCTGTGTGCAAGCTAGCTGCGTCGAGGGACGACGATCTTCAGTCTTCTTTCGTGCAGATAGAACGTGGAAAAGTTGAGTGAAAACTTCTGTCCAGTTTTCCTTTAGGGAGAAAATTCTAAAATACCTTCCTTCAGCTCCACTTCTTACGAAATTCTTGTTATTCCGTCGACTTTCATTCTTTAAAAATATAACTCTTTCACTTGTGAAAGTCAGCTAGACTTTAAAAGTGAAAATTATACTGTATTGTATCAATTGAATATTTTTACTTCCAAATCAATCGTATTATTTTCTAAATTCTGAAAACTCTAAAATACCTCTTTCTTCAGCTTCACTTCTTACAAAATTCTTCTTATTCCGTCGACTTTTATTCTTTCAAAATATAAGTCTTTCACTTGTGAAAGTCAGCTAGACTCTAAAATTTGAAATTATACCGTATTGTATCAATTGAATATTCTTACTTCCAAATCAATCGTATTATTTTTATAATTGTTTACCGCACATTCAAGTTTAGCAACTATCATTTCGCTCTTCATATTCTTAATATGTACATATCCATCCAATGTTATTCTCCAATTAATTAAGCATCATAACACACAGCCCACCGAAAGCAACAAACCAGAACTAAAACCCTGCTTCATTCTACAACTAATAACACCTGCTAACATCGCTCGAACTACCACGGATTCGAAAATACACGTAACAAGCTCTCACAACAGTTACACAACTAAGTAACCACGAACAGCAATCTAACAATTCATAAATTCCCGAACGATATTGGTACTCGCGTAAAAATCCTGAAAATCCCCGCGAATCGTGTAACGAATTTATTCATTTGTCATTCCGCTGAAACATGCAAGTATCCTTATTTGCATAAATATCCTCGGTCGGCTGATCAGCGTGTACAGTAACTCAGGTGCGCCGAGCGTTAAGGTGACAAGCGGCATATACCTCAGGTGCGCTTCGAGGTAATTACACCTGGTGTAGGACTCGCGGCGAAGAAGACAATGGGTCGCTCATCTGCATACGCCAGAAACGGGTTCAGCGTTTGACTGACGAGCGACGCCCCCTCCTAATCGTTCAATCGCTAAAAAATTCACCAAAAAGGACGCCGTGAGATAGAAGGCGCGGCGAGAAAGAGATGGTAAGAGTGAGGCAAGAGGAGCTCAGCCGAAAAAGAGTCCTGAGAAACAAACTAAGACGAGAACTGTTCGGCACCGGGCACCGCCCTAGCACTCCACCCATCCATCTACAGCTTGCATATATTTTTGGGCAGCTAGTTTTTTCCCCGAGGGAGATTTATCACGTCCCTACGCCTCTTTCGCGGGCTGCTCCATCAGCTTGCCGATGTGTGGCAGGGAATAATTGGCAGGCTCGGGGAACCGACGCGTTTACTACGGGAACGCACCGTTCGTAGATTGTTCGGGGAACGGTGAAACCGTCGCGAATCGGCAAAGTGGACGACCGAAATCTGCTGGTTCAGCGCCGCTCCCTGGTAAACACCATTAAACCACTTCCAGGTTCTTCTGCCACCAACAACAGGACTATCACGATTTACTTTCAATATTTTCTGCTAGAGATGTCTCTACCTTAACTCTTTGCTACATTGTCTAACATATCTGATACGGTTAACAAATCTGCTATATAGTAAATTAAGAATGTGTTTCCTTACTATTCGAAATTATGTTCATTTTTCTGAAAATGTTGTTTTAATGTTTTTTAAAATATTTTTCCCTTAAATGAAACACAAAAACTGACCTATTTTCAATTGTTTCATCCCAATTTTTAAAAAATCATGCAGTTGAAGGGTTAAACTAGGGTAAATGCACCTATTATGAAATACAATATAATCGAAGGTGTGCCATAGGCACGTCACAAGCAGCTAGTAAATTTATAAATAATAAATTCCTTCTGTTTGAAACCTTCTCATGGATTTTTCAACCTCTTTCTGCCTATTACTTAATTATCTCATAATTCAATTACAACTTATTTTATAATTGTACTCCATTGCAATTACGAATTACATTGTAATTTAATTGAATGAAGATCTGAATTATAAATTACAATATAACTGAATTACAATGTAATTCAATTACTTTGTAATTATAATTCTGGAGTAATTCAATTGTAATTCTGCACAACTAGGTCTACTTCAACCTGGAGTATCAAAATCGTCATTCAGTTACTCAGTTCTCGACGATGTAATTAAATGTACAGCTGCTGCATTAGAGACAGTGACAAGAATAATGTGCAAGAAATATCTACTTTCAAAAATGTGTTTCAAAGCATTCATGAAATCAATTCAGCAGACAACTGCACAAGATACGGTGCACATAATTTAGTCGGAAACTTAAAAATTCTGTTAACACCAAAGTGCACGTTCTGTGCGCAATTCGCGCTCAAGAGAGTTGCTCTCAGCGGACAACCGTAAACGGCCACGTAATTTATCCGTACCATTCTCGCTGTCAAGAAAATTTGTTCGATGGACTGGACCGGGCCCTCGCCGCCGCCTCAAGGTAAGGCGTTCGAAGTTCTTGGTCCCGATCGGCGTTTACGCCAAACATGGCATAATCGCGGGCCCGTTCTCCACCGAGAAACGCGGTGCCGAGAAAATGGCAGAAATGTCACGAGAAGTGGGTCGATTATCCCGCATTCTGTAGTGGCGCGGCGGCTGGCGTCAGAAACGAGTCACTCGTGTCCCGAGTGACTTAATTAACTGTTTTCGTTTGTCTCTAACGAGAGGAACGATTCCCCACGGCTCCGTGCTCCAGTATCGATCGCACCTTTTGTCCCGGTCGATCCAGAAACGGCGCGGCGTTTTCTGCAATTGAAATCGTGACTCGCGGACGGCTGTTTTAATTGCCCACGATGAAATTAGTATCTCTGCCAGTCTTCCTCCGGCAATCAATTTTATTTCGGTTTATGAATCGAGTTTCTCCTTTCGCAATCGGGTCGCGGGGCAGCATTCATCTTCCGGTTCGAGATATTGCGATATTTAAACTGAAGTTGAATTGGGAACTATAAATTTGAACGGATTAATAAGAATATATTTGAGTCGTCTCATGAGCAATGACGTTTTTTAATCCATCTCTACCATGAGAAAATTAATATATTTAATATTAACTAATTCTGTCGAGCAGTTATTAAAAAAATACCCGGACGAATCACAGAGAAGCTACAGCAGACGGGTTCCGGATCACTGATTGGTTTCGCTAAGCGTGGCACTGACATTAGCCGAACTGAAATCCGTCCGTAGCTCTGATTCGTCTGCGTTTTTCGTTAAGAATAATATTTATGTTACCCAGATATTTACAGTCTCAGTTTTCAGCTGAAAGTTTGCAAACTCTCCCAGGGAACAGCAATCTTTCTACATCGTTAGAATGTGAAATTAATCTTCCCCCGTTTCTGTGTTGCCCACTGCAACTCTTCCAACAATGTTTCACCGGGAATTTTAAAACGCGAACTTTGCTGAGAGCTTCCAGTTGATTCCGAAAGTTTTTTGACTGGAAGTTCGTGCAGGTTACTCGCTGAAGGAATATAAATATCCACGGTACGTACCGTGCAACTTGGTCGACTAAAATCATCTCTGAACTATGTAACATGAAAATTCAGAATAAAGGGTCCTAGGATGTAACGTGTCACTAATTTTTTCTTGGAACTTTAAATCAACTTATGTTTTATCCATTTAGCTATTTATTGAACAATTGATCAACTAAACTAATTTATAAACTCGTGAATGAAAATGCAAAACATAAAACTACACCCGATCTATCAAAAATTGATATTAATTCGACACATTAATAATACTTAAAATTTGAAACTTCAAGCGCTAAGAATAAGGATTTTAATTGCATTAGGAGCGTGGTAATGGTGAATGATCTTGGATCCAAAACTTCCACATTTTTGCCGTGCCGTTCCAGAGGAATGCTCCGCCGAAAGACAAATAGCAGGCTGTGTAACTTAAGGAAGCTTTATCCATTCGCCAAACAGGCGAGAATTAGCCAGAACAGAGTTCCAGTTGCTGAAATGCGCTCGAAACAAAGTTAGACATAGCGTTCGCTTGTGCAAACACAGTTGAACATACAGCGTTCGAATTTTCTGCTGTTTCCTCCTCCGAACCATTCTCTGCAAAATTTTCTGAAATTTTTCTGTAGACCGGGGAGCATAATTACATATCATACGATACTGATATCAACATCATACGCAATAAGGACATTCAGGTGTCGCGCACACTCGTAGCCGGTTAGGCTAAATATTTTCGTGCTGGGTGAACCGTCTCGCAAGAACATCGAAATGTATCAGTTGAAGTTTGTAGAAGAATTAACTCAGTTTCTTTGCCGCTGGATGGAGCCTGTTACGAACGTAATGTATTTCTTTCTTTTTGAATTGTTTAATCAAATTTCAATTGCCCAATGCTTCTGCACAAATTCGTTGGTGAAGAAAGAAATAAAGTGATATCATATATTATGTAGTGTGTTAGGGAAATATTGGACATCGTGCGAAAATAAATGTTGCGACAATGTGCTGTGTATCATTCTGTAAATTCGTAACGGTTCCTTTTAAATTGTATTCCAACGACAATTCTTATAAACAATCTGTCCTCTTTCATTAACATAGAAACAATTAAATTGATGTGTTAGCTTGCGATTTCTTAAGCTTTTTATTTTACAATGTTAAGACCGGGGCGCTGATTACATATCATACGATACTGATGGTAAACATCACATGTAATTAGGACATTCCGGTGTCACTAGTCGAGCAGTAGTCAGTTCGGATAAATATTTTCGTGCTACTAAAACGGTTTCGCAAGAATTTCGAAATGAGTCGAGAGAAATTTGCAGAAGAATACATTCAGCTTATTAACCGCTGGAGGAAGCCTGTTATGAAAGTAATGTATTTGTTTCTTTCTGCAAACATTCGCTGATGAAAAATTAAATAAAGTGATATCATATATTCTCCTGTTGTTAGGGAAATATTGAAGGTTGTGATAAAATTAATTATGCGGTAATATGGCGTGCATCGTTCTGTACATGTGATATTATTCTTTTTAAATTGTGCTCTACCAACAATTCCCTTGACGTACTGTAAAATAATTAAATTTATGTGGGAGAAGTTACATATATTACAATGTCTGCATTAAAATTTAAATACAAGTGTGTATCTACCTTTCAGCTAGAATGTATAGCTAAAATATAGATACTGTTGATCATTATATTTTGTAAAAATGTGCACAATGTAAAACATTGCTGTTAAATTAAGAGAATCCGTGTAAATATTTACAGAATACATATAAATTCGATATATTCTAATTTAATATAGTTTATGTTAAACCTTTAATATTTCCTTCATACTATTTTAATTTGTTGCAAATTTCCCTAATTTTCTATTCTGCTTTAAAATAAGAAGTGAAATTAGATTTAAAGATTTTGGCTGTGCTGTGTTGTTAAATTAAGAGAATTCGCGTAAATATTTACAAAATACATATAAATTCGATATATTATAATTTAATATAGTTTATTTTAAACCTCTAATATTTCCTTCAGTCTATTTTAATTTGATGAAAATTTTTCTAATTTCCTATTCTCCTTTAAAATGAGAAGTGAAATTAGATTTAAAGATTTTGGCTGTGCAACTGTGAAATTTCAATTGACACTACGTAATCGAATCAATTTCTAATCACTGCAGGAGGATGGAACATCGTCACCCCCGTTAACAAACGAGGAACTGGGAAGCGCTATACAGAACGTGCAGCAAGTGCTTTTCGGCGTGATTCCACCAACGCCAGATTATTCATCAGTGACAACACCTGCGACAGGGATTGCAGTGTGCACACCTTCTGCGCCGAATATACAAAAACCCAGCATGGATTCACCCAATGCATCTCTAGGAAGGTTGTTAATGTCATGTAAATTTGTTTAAATTCTCCTTGTGCTTCAAATCCGCTCGAATTGTGTCTCATTCGATTGTAATGATTTTAGATATAGATCGTTAGACACTTTAATGACTGAAGATAAAGATGCCGCGAATAAAGTTGAGGAGCTTGCATCAAAAAGCCAGGAAGATATGGACATTGATGAGAATACTGGGAGTGATGCCACAATCGAAGACACGAAGGTATTTATTAATAGCAAAGACAATCCTTGGTATGGCCTAAGAAAATTTTTCCATGGCTAGAAAAAGTTTGAAAAGTTGTTAAAGATCTCATTTTATTTTTTACTATAACGAAGGATCTACACTGTTTGTTTCTATTTGTTAAACGAGTGTTGTATCTAAATTTTTTAACCAATTTGTGCTATTAATCTGTACATATAACAATATGTATAACAGATTTGATAGAAATGACTGAAGTTCTTTATCTGTGTTTGAAATTTTTCTATTTAATTCTAAAGCGTATGGGTGATAATAAACACATTTTTCGTTCTTTTTTATTATTCAGATGGGCAATGTATTCTTAATGTAATTAGATATTTAATTATGTAATTTAATAATTATGATGATTCAATCTGAATTGTTTCGATTGTTCGATCGTTGTAATGTTAATGATGTGAAATCAATTTTTATCGTGTTCACAGCTCATATCACGGTCGACTCCAGCGATTCACGTGTCCAAAGTCGGAAAATCCGACACTTTTATTCGGGAGCAACAAAAATCTGGTAGACCTTTTAAAGAAACCGATGCCTCTATGATTGAACTAAAACGAATATTGAAAAAAATTGACGAGCTGCGAGAGTGCGCAAACAACGTTGTAACGAGGATCGATGATGTAAAAAAGGTTTTACTTTAGTATATTCTTTCATTATTTTACACTCGATAACACTACCATTCACATTTCTGAGATGGAACTCGACACCGAGTTCCATAATTCTCATACCATTCACTACAACACATTTTATAAGAACATATCTTAATTTGATTTTATCATTTACCTCTAACTACTTGACCTAAAGAGAAGAATATGAAGAACAGTATTTTAATTTTATCTTGTTATTTCGTTCTTACTCGTTATATTTATTTAAATACTTGAAACTATATCAGATACTCTACTTTGATATGTTCATTTAAAAAATGAAATTCTGAGTAAACCACAATTTTCAGCTAACAAGAAAAAAAATTATAAATTGCAATAATTGTAATAGACTGAAGAATATGGTAGATCATATACTTATTTTATTTGATATCATTCGCCTCTAACTTGACGTAAAAGAAGAATATAAAGAATAATTTATTCGGCTCTAATTTGATATATTTATTTAAACTTGAAACTGTAGCAGAAACTCTAAGAAACTGAGCTGTGACAAAATCACAGTTTTTGTTAATTAGATCCGTGTCATAAATTTGAATAACTGTAACAGACAGAGGAATATGTAAAAGTGTGTTCCAATTTTACTATTCGCCTGCAGATCGATACGAATCAAGGAAAAAGTTTTTAAATCCGCAGGATGTATGTCCGCAATCAACGAAACCAATTCGACGATTGTCTTCCATCGGAGGATTGTCTCGGACCTCGACTTTGATAAGACCACTGCCGCCGTCTAAGATGAGAAGATCCTCGTCAGGTATCCCTGGGACACCCACGTCCTCGAAATTAAACTCAACAATTGAGAAGAACGTGAAAACTGAGAAAAGTACGATCTGCACAAGGCGGACGACGTCACGATCCCCCAACAGCAACGTTCCACAGCCGAAGATTACTCCGACAGCTACGGCAACCGTAATTATGAAAAAATCTCCATGCACCACAAAAAATCCGAAGTACGCACACGTGCAGAGTACTATACCGAAATCTACGACAACTAAACGGAAAGCGCAATAACTCCAACCATAAAACAACGAAGCTAAGAATTCCCGGTTTATAAAATTCAATTGCGATACTTTTTTTTTTGTTAGATCAAGTTGCATCACCGGTGTACTCACGATCGTACGAGTACAAGTACTTTCGAAACTCGATCGGCCGGTTGGCTTGACGTGGGTGAATCGGCCGCGGGCCGTGCTCTGGTTGATGCATTTTCGTCGTCGTCTTCTCCCCACCTCCGTTGCACTCCCGAACACCTTGCATACCTGAAGCCTTGCCTAACGGGCTGCAAGAATGGGAGCGTCATCGTCGGCAAACGAAAATTGTTAAGCCCGCTCCGCGTTGTTTGATCGCGAGCTCTTACGCTCGGAGCGTGGCCGCGAGCCAGCCGATTCCCCACAGAAATGGGCGTGAAGATCGATTTTCTCTTTTCCATGATTTATCGCAGCGATTTCGACCGCCGCACTGCCTCCTAAGATTTTAATCGACTGGACACTGGCACCGGTTCTAAACTATTCATCATGCAACTTGATTTGACAGAGGATTTTCTGCGAACCAGAGAAAAATATACGCCGTTACTAACGAGTGAACGTTTCCTTCAGATTCCACTAATCTCAAATACTCGAACCAAGCATCGTAATTTAAAGGGAGTTTCGTTTACTTATTGTTCGTATTTATATATTCTTTGGCTTACTATTGCGTCCTTGATGAGTGAACAATCTCCATACTTCTTTCTGTGTCTATACAATATACTATTATACGATTTATTTTATAAATTTCTTGCGTCTTCCCTCTCGGAATATGATCTAACGCGTAATTGTATATTTCTCTGGCTCGATCGTGCTCTCTTAGCCCTTCTTAAAACTTCGCAAACGCAATATATAATTTTTCATCTAGACTTTAGTCACAGCAATTAAAGGTCAATTGAACAAGTATCTTCGATGGAACAGTTTCAGTAGTTTTGTATTCGTTACAATGATGTGAGTAAATGTGCTTTGATAAAGAGTAGCTGTAATCGTCAGTAACTGTAATTATTTATTATAATGAATGTAACTCTTTTATATTCTACGTAACACAACAACATAATTTTTGTGTATGTAATAAATTATGGAAATTTTTAAAATTACAATGATAATGACAGGAGTTATAATAAATTTCAATGGAAGTGTTTTGCGAATTTCAGTTATTTCATTTGTTTCTCCAGACTCAACCTCCATCAGACATACAACAAACCACCATGTTTTAAATAACGGAGTGCACAGTGCGATATCGTTTCTCATTATCTGCAACACGTTCGTTCAATTGATTAAAAATTACTCCGTCTTAATTACGAGTAGGGGGAAGCCAGAAGAAACCAGTTAACCAACGAACCCTTGCACGTCACTAAGTTACGGCGGACAAATTAACTATTAGCATCCCGGCCTCTAATTATAAAAATCGCGTAGGCGTTACTTTGGCGCCGCACGCCTTCATCAATCATCCGTCAATCTGAGAACCGGCGTTTCTTTTAGATTATCCGATCTTTGTCTAGAAAGGTAGGGCATGGTTACTAGGGAGTTGGTAATCTCTTAACTTGCAATTATCCCTTACGATCTGAACGCTTTATCTAGACTTGGATCGTGTTGAACCGGCATTTTGACAGTGGATAGATAGCTGTAGAAAGAAATTAGACAGTGCAGACGGTTTTCTGCAGTGTAAAACCTGGGAAATTAGTATACCTTCTCATTTGAGTTCTTACCATCTGTAGACAGAGTTATTTTATTTAGTACTACCCGCGATTTTGTCCATGTGCGATAACAAATCCTGGTTGATTATTAACGTAATTAAATTACCAATCGCCAATGTGATCTCAGATGGAGATAGAAATTTTATGAAAAGGTGATTATAAAAAATATATTTCCATAATACGATAGTTATCAGTAGATAGGAATAATGTTTTAATGAATTTTAGTGGAAATGTCACAAACAGAGA
>CM052330.1:11700342-11751191 GCA_028455615.1 Lasioglossum zephyrum | reverse complement strand
TCCACGGTCGCGCTATAGTTTCATGAGAATTCGATCACCCCGCGGCTTGTGCACCCGCAACGGGCTGCGTCGAGCAATGCAATCGGTGCATCGTCGGCTGATGAAGAGGCGTCGCGGAATAAAGCTTCGCAGGGTTTTTTTTCATTAGAAAATCTCATATGAGATTTATTTCAACATAATTACAAAAAAGACGAAATACGCCACATACAGAACAGAATATAATAATTACAAAATAGAATGTAGTATATTAGAGATACACAGATATTTTAATACAGACATATGATTAGTTGGAACAGTATAGACAAAACTTATACTTTAAGACCACAGCTCTTAAAAAATGATAACATGTAGTGACAAGCTTTTATATTTGGTTTAGCTATTAATTGAGACATTGATTAATTAATTGAGACATTCATTGGAAGCTAGAAATTTATTTTGCTGAGTTTATTCATTAATTTGAGCCTTTCCTCGTTGTACAAGTTACATTGCCAAAGAACGTGGTTTAGCGATTCGTATGAAGGTTTAGAAAAACAAATATATCTTAAAATCCAATAAATTGTTATCAGAACATCTGACTCACAGTGATCGTAAGCAAACCTCTTGAAAGAAGAATTATATTTCCAAAAACCATCACCACATTTTCACAAAGATTCTACCCCGCGTTAAAACACAATTAACTATCACACTTAAGCAGTAATTAAATCCCATGACCACATAAATCACCCCCTCCACTCCCAAAAATTAAATACCATCGATGCTCGCCCAAAAACCACACACTTTTTAAGTCGCTTATCTCTATTTGCATCTATCCAATCAACTCGAGGCCCCATTCCAGAAACCTCGTAACCCGAAATTTATTTATAATTTTCACCCTATGTTCAACGATCCTCCGCACCGTCTCCCATAATTCATCCCAGACGAAAAAGAAATCGTGTTACCGGTAAGGCGGGGAGGTGGGGGTTAATTTAATTCCACCGAGCAGCCTTAATTCTAACCCTCGGCTTCCTCGACCCGAAAGATCGAGACCAGTAAATCAAGAAAGACCACGGCCGTATCGATCAATTCCGCCAGCGAAAAACAAACTCATTGCGCGAAGTACCCGAAACTTACCCGCCTTCATGATCGGCGCAATCGATGGTAAGGTAATCGGCGCGCGAGTATGCGATCACGCGATCGATACCCTAACCCCAGACAGTTGGGGGCTGCAATTTCACCACGATTCAGTCGACCGGTCCACCTTGGCACCTGTCCGAAGGCGGGATCTATGATTCTCATGCAAACTCGAACAACTTCAGGTAGCAAAACGTCTTGGATCTTAGCGTCTCGTTCATTGCAACCTTCGGGACCGGGGGACCGAATCGATGAGCAAGGATTATGCTGCAGGCGAGAGAAAAATACACTCCTGGACAAAATTATTCGCGTTCCCTCGAACGTCACGCGAAATTACTCGTTTGTTTCGTGCAATGTTCATTTTCCTCTAAGATACCGTAAAGATTTTTCAAAATAATGCTGCAGCTTCTATCGTCCGTAAAAACGTCGATAAATTTTTCTAATAAAAGAAACTGCCAGAGATTTGAAGATTGGAGCTTCCTCTTTACAACAACGTTTGAAAAATTGACGTACGATTTTTTTAGATGTTTTACCGGGCTTTGAATGAGAGGTATGTCGCCAACTTTACACTAGTAAAGTTATTTGCAGCTACGAACATGTTCCTCATTTTCTCCGCATAGAGTACGGAAAAAAAATCGTACGTCAATTTGTATAATGTCAGTGTCAAAAGGAAGCTTCAATCTTCAAATCTGTGGTAGTTTCATTTACGAGAAAAATTTATTGACGTTTTCACGGACGATTGCATTTATACTATTTTCAAGCACAAACGTGTCCTCAGTTTTTCACCTGCCATATCATGCAAGAATATCCTAGAAAAAGATGATGATGCACCGTAATGGTAGAGGCTTTAAGTTTTGAAATGAATGTAAGTTTATCGTTGTATTATAATTCTTCAGGAAATTATTACAGTTCAAACATAGCCTATTTCTCGAGAATCGAGGATTTATTGTTCTCGTATGCACTGTGTGCAGTTTACGAGAATTCAGACAGGCTGCCATTTTGTCCAGGAGTGTATCAAAAGAAAAAGAGAGATATGAAGAAGGTGATGGGAGCAGAGGGAGATATAGCGAAAAATGGGTGGAGAATAGAAGCAGCCAGGATACGGTAAACGCCAGTTTGGTGTATAACGGCGTGGTCCATCCGGCCGGAAAGACTTTGGGACGGGGGAAAGATGATTATACGTGTCTTTTTAACACAAAAGGCTCGAAAACCAACACCGTAATACGACGGGGTGGCCGGCGCCCTGTAATTCGCCGCGTCCACGCCGAAGCCTGGTTTCGTGATGAGACAACCGTCCCGAAAATTGCGATAGTCGGCCTCGAAATAAGGTGAGATTGGTTCGATCTTCTGGTCCCGTCGCGTCGCCGTTAACCAACGGGGCCCCTCCTGGCCGAGTTATTATTTGTTTTTGCCCCGGGCGACTATCACGGTACTTATCGAGTCACCGTTTGCCTCAGCTGCAACGGCGAGAGCACATCGTCACGCCCCGATCCGTTCGGGGAAGAACAAGAGGAGACCAACAGACGATCAGGCTTGTTTCTCGAAAACGCGTGGGTGCCACGCCGATCCGGACCCGGATTCTCGATCCTCGTTCCCTAGAGCATTATCGGGTGACGGATGCGACTTTTCTACTGGCCGGAATGCCTGGAAATTGCTCGATTCTTAAAAATGGAAACTGATCTATTGCTAAGTATCTGCCAGACCGGACTGATCTTCATCCTTTGCTGAACGATGTGTTTCCTCTGTTTTACTTCAGAACTTGCTTCAATATAGTTCGATCGGAACAGATGGGAAACTTCATAATTCTACCTGTGATATTTTTATTTTGTATTAATTGTGATATCATTGATGAGTGTAATGAGAATCAATCAAATAAGGAAGTATTGCCCTGCAGTTATACGTTGTCTCTATTAGACTTCATCCTTTAAATTTCTTCGACCATTATCCAATATTAAAAATATTAAAAAAGCTTAATCTTGCGAGATTGAATTTGTTAAATATTTTACAATTATAACCAGGCGATGA
Organism: Lasioglossum zephyrum; assembly: GCA_028455615.1. Taxonomy (NCBI): domain Eukaryota; kingdom Metazoa; phylum Arthropoda; class Insecta; order Hymenoptera; family Halictidae; genus Lasioglossum; species Lasioglossum zephyrum. The sequence goes on along the minus strand of CM052330.1, from coordinate 11,748,056 downwards.
ACCGTTTACTATTTACTATCATCGTGTACATCGATTAGGGTGCATAAAATCGTTTGTAGCACGACATCATTCCTTAATTTTTTTCGAAAAATAAAAAAATATCAAAACGTATCATAATCATATAGTAACTGCACCGCAGGAGTTACAATGTAAACCATCATTACCATCAGCACGCCATAATAAGGGTAGCTAGAACACAATGTAGCTCTCAAGGACGAAATAAAATCCGCATAGAATTACATAAAAATTTCACGTGGTAATAAAATTCTCAATCCGATAATTACAGGTAACAATACCCGGCTAGAAACCACTTTCTCAACGTATCAAATCTTACGTTTCTGACACTATTCAATCCTTTCCTATTTTATTTCCTATTGTCCCCTTAGTTGACCCGCCCTAGTCTCTCCCTCCTCGAAAAATTGATTCTTCCTTATATGAATTTTACTATACTCCGTAGTCTTGTATATAACTACTACAAATCTCTCTCTCCCCCATTATACCTATAAATGTTTATAAATATAAAGACATAATATTTTGTAATCTTGGGTAATATGTTATAAGATTTGTGGTCGCTAATGACCTTGTTGTCGATGCGACCTGTATAAATAAATAAATGAAAAGAAGTACCCGGCTAGCCTAATGCTTCTCGGAGCCACGATTCCAACCCTGTTGGAGGACTATGAGGGAATATGAAAGAATTCTTTCAGGCTCCATTCAATCGACCATGAGGATCCGTGATTCACCGGAGCGAGTCCCGAGGACCGGAGAAGCCCGCAAAAAAGGTTGACGAAGGCGCGAATCGAGTAAATTGTTAGGGAACCCACGGGGGCCATAGTCGAAGCCCGGCTGCAATTTTGGCCCCCGGGGGCTAGCGGCGCCTCCCGAACGATAATTGATATCACCTGCCATGTAAATATCGGTTATCGGCGTGGGCCCCGGTACCTGTCGGTGGAAAAAGGCCCGCCTCGATGAAAATTACCGAATAACCAACGGCGAGATAATTACGTGTTGGTTTTAGAAAAGGGGGAAGCACCGGTTAATTCCACACTTCGCGACCTGGACAAAAGACCCCGCTGCCTCCTGCTCCTCGCGATCTTTTTGCGATTGGTCCCTACTTCTAGGGACCCCGACCCTCAAACTTGGTTGTTACAATCTGCGCATATTGCGGTCGGTTCAGGAATCCTTCACACGATACGGTAGTTCAGCGTTTCTGTCATTTTGCACCCTATGCCATTTTCTATCGTAAACGAAATTAACCATTGCACTCGCAACCATTCAAACTCGAACATCAAACATTGTAGAAACAAATTTAACAGTGTAGAAGATCTTTTGAATAATGTATAATTAAGTCCCAAAATAAGAAATGTCTGTATCGATAATAATGTACAGGAGCCCATCAGTAATTTCTTTCTTCCACACATAATTTTGAAAAGCTGGCCCTAAGAAAATCAAGCTTCTCCATTCTTTTAATCTAACCTACTTGCGTTTCTTCGATCTTCCACAACTTTTAAGGGCCACAGACCAACCCGGATCATATCTTCCCAACCCAGCCGTCCTCTATCGCATAAACTCCACCAAAACTCGATCCTCATCCATTCTTTCAATCCATCTCCTGCTTTCAATCGCGCCCACTCATGTTCAGTATAAATATCACCTCAAAGAACTATTCCTCCAGTTTTCTCAACCTGCTTCGATCTTCCCCAACTTTTAAGGACCACGGACCAGCCCTACCTCATGAACTCCGCCAAAACTCGATCCTCTTCGAGAGACCACCAAGTCTGGTCGGTCGAATTCGCGCAAACGAGCTCCGATATTCATCGTGGTGCTAAACTATTATTTAAAGACGATCGGGGAACACGTCGTCCATCACGGTGCTCTGCCATTTTCTGTATCTGGCCGCATTACGTGATTGCCGGCATTGAACTAATCATAGCCCCGGCGTTCTATCCGTGTCCGAAGCGGCCTTTCAACATGCTCGGATCGGACGAGATCATCTCGAGATCCTCGCGCAACCTGCGGATCCGTGCGTATCGCGATGATTTGTGTCCGTGGCCGATAGAGTAAACCGTGTGTTACGAACGCCTACCGTTCCGTTTCCACGCGGCGAAGGGAACGCCTATTCATAACGCGGCGTTAACACGTCGCAATCGTCGCCATCTCCGGTGAGAGATTCAGGCTACGTATCTCGTCCTCTCAACACCTTTCTTATCGATGCTCCCTTTTACGCTCGCCTAATGACACGTTTCTCGATCACCCGGGGCCAGTAGCAGTGAACACCATCGAAACGACTCGGCGAGGAACACGTTTGTTTAGCAGCGAGATAGATTCCGTCGGCAACCGACGGTCTTAGGCGTGAGAGACTAGACTCTGCTGCCCCGCTGTATATTTAAACCCAGAAATTCTCTTTTTCTCTCGCCGCTGCTGAAACGAAATTCTGGGTTTCTCATCTGGCTTAGCTGTTTGTTTTGCTCGAGCTGGTCTTCTGGGGTTGCTGTTGCGTTTCTTGCTGTGGTTACTGGCTAGTCTTATTATGGACAGAGCCAGAAAAAGTGTTAGAACCGTGGATTAAAGTCCAATTTGCCGATTTTGAGGATGCTGCGCAGTGCTTACCGCTGGGAACTATGTTTGCATATCCTGTGGTTTGCATCGCGGCGAATTGCAGTGTCGAAAAACGCGTGATCTTCTGCGTTAAAGGGTGGAGTAGGTTGGAGCGCGGTTTTGTGTTGATTCTGCTTGATGGAGGCGTGAATGATTTTTCGTTTTTGATATATTGTTCCACACAGGGATCGATCACGTGACGTTATGCTCGCAACCAATTGCGTTCGAGTCTGCCTCAATTAATTATTCAAATTTCCAATCACTATAACTTCTTAATTTGTTACTGGTTTGTTGAAGTACAACTGTTTCGTAAAGAAAACTGAAGAAGTCGCAAGTTAGTTCGACGCTAGAGTCGGTTTAGGCAGGATATACCTGGTGCTGTTGTCAATTAGCTGTTTTACAATAAAGTTAGTTTTTAAAAGTCATCTATTTTACTAAACTGGTTTATTCCACTAAAAATCTAAACTCTAAAAAAAATTTAAACTCTAACGTTTCTGATTTGGACCTTTTTCAAAGAGATTTTGCGTCTATGAAATATTAAAAATAGTATGTAATGTAGGTGGATTAAACATTGAGAAAAATATATAAACATAAAAAAGAAAGAAGTATTAATGCTTACTTGCTATGTATATAGGTTTAAATGTGTAAATTAAACATTAAGAATTGGTTCGACCACGATGCTGGTTGAAATTGGACTTTGGTCAAAGTGACCGTTTGAACAGAGTCAAAACCATAATACATAATAACTGAGAATATAGACACACTAGTCTGAACATAGAGATCGAGGATCTTCAATCAATATATGGCGGTAAATTTGAAATTAAGCCCATCCATTTTAATCACGTGCTATTGTACCACGAATTGACATTCGTGCTATATGATCAGATATAATAAATTTTCTTTTGTATGCGAGAGAACAAATTGTAACTTCAATGGGTACGACCCAAATTAAAGTTATATGATAGGAAACTTCTCCAAGTTTTCAGGGAACAAGTGTACAACCACTATGAACAATTCATTCGACTAAAAATTACAATGAAACGAAGATAAGTAATTACTAAAAATTCTCCACCCAGCGACTCAAATTCAACAACAAAATTTGTAACAAACACCATTGAATTCCTAAAAGATATTAACCACCTCAACAAAATCTAAATAAACAAAATAGAAGTTAGTCGCTAATGACCTAGATGTTGATGCGACGTTAAACCTTAATAAAAAAAAGGTCTTCTCAACTCTCAATCATGATCTACAGCACGATCTACCCCTTCCACATCAGCATGTAGCACTTCACTGCTCCGTTCCTGAAGGTGTCAACGTTCACCGCTTCATCCATAATTGTCGGCCAGGTGTTAAATTCGAAAGTGGCCGTGCGATCATCGATCCAGCGATCATCCTCGGCTGGTATGATCGGACGCGTTTTTCGCGCGACACCCAATCACGCTGCTCAATAAATATGTAAAGCAGGCAATCCATCTGGCGGAAAAGCAAGAGCTCAAAATCGGTTTCCTCGGAGTGTGCGGGTCTCTCCGTATCTTTCGAACCGGTTGACGTTTTAATAACGCGTTGCGGCCGCGGTGGAACGATGTGGTCTGTAATTAAAGACGGGGAAGCAGAAATTTCGACAGACTGGTTGCTTTCCCGAGAAAGCCCGCGTCACGATGATTCCGTGCGATCGAGAGTGTACCTTCGATCGAACGAAGGTGTACCGCCATGGATCTCCCCACGCTTGATGGGACGATGGAGATCTTCTCTCTCCTCCGTGGCCCCCGAATAGATGGAAATGGTCTTCGCCACGGTGTGTCGGCTTTGATTTGGGTCGAACGAGTCGATACGAAGGCACGATAACGAAAGTGCTCGAACGGTAGTCTGTAATTAACGACGTTAAGGAAAGAATTTTTCGTTCGGCCGCGGCCCCCCGAAGGCAGCTGTGCATTGTGCGTTCACGTGAGCCTTTCCACCGTACGTGATAAGCTGCAATTAAATTGATTGGCTCGCGGAATTCAGCTGCGGCGAACGCTCGCCCCGGAATATGCATTTATGCCGGGGCAAAGGTGACCACCGTGGAAACTGAGAACTGCGAACGCGAACCGAGGGGCTGGGGGGCACCGACCAGAGGAAACCATACTCTGCTACACGCTGCCATAATCGACGTAACTCCGCGTAACACACTATGCCGCGCCAACCCCTCACTTTCTTCCACAATTCATTTTTTACTAAAAAATTCAACATACATTTCATAAACCTTACGTTTAGGGGAGGCACCTCCGATGACCTTGACCTCGACATATGTTGTCAAGAACAACATTCTCAACAATTTCATTTTTTACCATACATTTTTACTGAAAACTACCAGCTATTAAAATCGCTCTAAAAACATTAAAAAATATTTTTCCTGGATGGATGTAACAAACTGTGCCAAGTCAGTTTTTACTAAAAAATTCAAGATACATTTTTACTGAAAACTGCCAGCTATTGAAACAGCTCTAAAAACATTAGAAAATATTTTTCCTGGATGGAGCTGCCTTAGTGCGCGGTTATAGTGGAGCGGCGAGCATCGATGACAGCGGCGCGGTGACCAACACGGCGAAAAAAAGCCAATTTAATGAACCGCTCCTCTATATAGATATATACAGTTGCATTTCATTACATTGGTTTCTTTTTCGCTGCGTTGTTCTCCGCGCCGCTATCATCGATACTCACCGCTCCACTATAGTCGCACCCTTAGACTTGACAATCGATTCTTCCTCTTTACAACGAGCTCCTATAGTATGCTCTACACGATCAATCATTTTGATCAAACGATGGAATCAATCGATTGAGTCAAGCGTGATTGACCGTCTAGAAACCCGTTTGACGCTTGAAGCAAGCATTGACGGTGAATGATAGAAAGTTTGAATGACTCAATCGATTGAAGAGGGCGCTTGATCGTCTAGGGGCATTTTCGTCAAGCATTGCGTCAGTCAGTCGGTAGACACCATGGCGAAAAAAGGAAAAACAACAGGTTCGACAAAAGACACCACTATATGCATTGCTCCTTGCTCCACTTCACGGCTTCCACTGGGGAAGTTTTGATCAAAAGATTGAAGGGCTGATCGAGGTTGATTGAAGCGCGTGTCAATCGATTGACTCGATCGTTTGATCAAAGTGATTGATCGTCTAGGGCCTCCTTAAAACTTAACGTAACGATTTTTTTTAGCAATTTTTATGAAAACGAAAGGAGGACCAAGTTTAGCCAGTAAAGGCTTTCTTGTGGGGTGGTACTTTACATTACTTTAAAGTTTAGTAGTGTTTCATTCGAAGTTCGATAAAACGTTAATTTATATCAGTTTTTAACATTTTGCACTCCAAATTTTACGTTTTTCTTTCTTTTTATCAAGTCACACTCGACAAAGGAGTGCAAAGTGTTAACATATCGTTGGATAGAGCTTCGGTTCCAAAAAGGAGCCAGTGCACACTATACTCCACCCACTGTCTTAAACAAAAACTTGTTCGTACAAAGTAAGAGCGTATAAACGCAGTTGTATGCTCATAACGGCGTGCCCTCCTGTCGAATAAAACTTTCCAACAGATCCTCTGGTGATCGGCGAGAAGAAGCGTCTGTCGCAAACGAGGACCCAAAGAAAAATGGAAGAAAAATGGCTCCTTGAAAGGGATCGAGCCAGCAGGGCGGAGATAATATATTCATTGCGGCCGGACATCGTTGAAATATATTAAAGCGCGCGTTATGTTACATCGGGAAGTGTCAAAACTCCCCTTTCAACAAACACGCCTCCGCGCTTTGGCTCTCGGTCGCGTCCTCTCCAACAGCGTTCCCATAAAAAATTCCGAGGGTGGGAGGGATGGGGGCGGTATTTATGGCAGCCTAATTAATTCCTATGTATTTTCGGCCACTTCTCATGCAAAACGTCCCTCTTCGCGCGTGTCTTTATGGCTCTTCATGAGATATAAATGATCCGATAAAACGGTTAAGCGGCGACGAAACACACGGTCCGGCTTCGGGATTCCGTGATGCCTTTCGGACGCTATTATTATAGAAGAATAAAACTGTCGTGAGGCCGCGGAAGACATGTTATAGCCGCCACGGACCCGATCTCATGAATATTCATATCACAGGGAAACATTCTTAGAAGCATGGACCGATTCGCTGTTTATTTTACGAAACTCGTGGGGCCCAGGAGGCGCCTCATACTCCCACCGAGCCCTTTTTCGGACCCCTTTCACTCTCTACCAACTACGACGATCGATATCACGATCCTGTAACTTAAAAAGCGGGACCACTAAAAGAGCCAGGGTCTCGGCTCCTTATTTTTATTAAACACGGGGCCATTGCCGAAATTTTCTGGCGATATTATAGCCACCGTGGAGGACGGACATTAATCAGACGAAATTTTCGTTGCTGGTAACACGCGTCCCTGCGTGGATGTTGATTTATGTCCCTGTGTTAATGGAACGAATAAGATAGTGTTGGGTAATGCGAAGCGTGGTCGAGTGTTACTGCGATTATCATTGATGTTGATGCAATATCCCATCGGGGAGCCTTTGGCAAATATATTCTGTCTGTAACAAACTTAACACACATTTTCACCCTGGTCCTTGGAGACCTTCATAATTAAATAAAATAGAAATGATCAAAGACATGAGACAGAAAAGGAATGGTTTCGGTATTGTACGTACTGTTACAATTATCGGTAGTACAGAAATCCCTTGATTCTTGTCTAGGAGGCTGTTCACTGAGCAGACAAGAATCGCAGTCTACTGCTCCGACCGTGCCAAGGGAGACTACAATAGAGAGTCAAACATAGAGAAGGACAGAGAAATACGTTCTTAAAAGTCCCATTAAAATATAATGAAAATTAAGATGTTCGAACATTCGATTCGTTATGTCAATATAGTGGTGTTCACACATAAGCACAATAATTTATTTTCTATTTATTTTTATTTTGTACTTATAAATTTACATAAATATATTAAATTCCCTCAAATTTTACATTTCCTAATAAATTTATTTAAATCATAATAATTATATAAAAATTTACTCATTTCTATCTCAAAATTTACATGAATATATGAATTCCCTCAAATTTTATATTTTCTAATAAATTTATTGAAATCATAATAATTATATAAAAATTTACTCATTTTTATTTTAACATTTACATAAAAATATGAATTCCCTGAAACTTTATATTTTCTAATAAATTTATTTAAATAAAAATTTCTATTAAATTTATATAAATTATTATAATTACACAAATTTACCTATTTTTATTTTAAAATTTGCATAAATATATAAATTCCCTCAAATTTTTGTCCCTCGTTCACACCTATATACCCGAGCCGACAACAATAGCGTAGACAGGCAGTGGAGGGAGTAAGCCTAGACAAGAATCAGGACCTCGAACCCCGGAAAGTATTAGAATCTTTACTGTATACGTGCTGTAACAATTTCGATAGTATACGTACTACACAAATTTCGGTAGTACATGTACTGTACCAATTTCAATAATCTATCGGTTTCGGTACAGCGTTATTGGTGCGATACTGGCATCAAAGCCATACCGGTATTAAATCCCTGGAACAAAGGACAGTTTCCATACGGCTCTGGCGCATCAGAATCGCCGACATTGAGGAGCGTACGAAACCGGGAGCTGTAAATGTTCGGGCGGTTCACGGGTATCGACGAGTGTACAAACGGAGCCGACACTTACCGAACTCGCGGGGCCTTTAATCAGTCGGCGTGGCCGAGGCCCATTAGCGTATGCGTGCGTGTGCTCGTTGCGATGCACGCCGCGACTGACAACGGCCGCGGGATTCCACGTTCGCGAATATACACCTTGCAGATTGCCGATTCTCTCGGGCAGCGCGCAAAGGAAAGGCTCCGCATCCTCGGCACCGTTCGGCTCGTCGCGGATGCTCCTTATTATTCCACGTAGGCTAAGCCCGATACGTACGTGGCGCGGGTACCTTACCGTGGGAAGCGGCGTACGCCGATGGAAATGCTAATTTTATGCGATTCCCTGGCGAGCCCGCCGTCGCTCCCCGCACGCCGAGAAACGTGGTTACGCAATAAAACCGGCAATAATTGTGAGAACGCGCGCCTCGACGCGTTTGTAGCCCGGCGAACAGGGACGCTGCGTGACACGCCGCCATCCCAGATGGACAGGTGCTTAATTTCTGACCGGCACGGCACGCTGATCGCGAATTTAAAAACCGATCGCGATTTACGCGAGACACGGCGCAAAGTTGACTCGCGGATCGGCTCCCGCTCAATATCGAATCGGCGAATCTATGTATAGTCATTCCCCGAGTCGTGCTGCGAACATACACGCAGAGAGCGATGGGATTGAGTGCCTTGCAAACAGCGTTACTCAGGAAAAACTAGTCGCGGATATGCTATAATCAGAGACTGAGTGACGTCACGGAGCTATAATGTATTCTAACCCAGTGATCGCGCGATTTGTGCTAAAGGTGGGGATCAGTGATGCCAGAATCGACGGAACCGAGGAACTTGCCCCTCCGGCTGCCCCCCTCCCCCCACTCTTACTTCTACTGCGCACGCGCTACACACGATCGTACCTCTACTCACCGTGAGACTCACACGGACAGAGTAGAGGTACGTTCGTGTGTAGCGCGTGCATAGTAGAAGTAAGAGTGGGGGCCCAGTCGGAGGGGCAAGTTCCTCGGTTCCTCCGATTCTGGCATCACTGGTGGGGATCCTATATTCAAGCCAAGAACAGGAGTGGTACTAGACATATCCCCTTGCAGTCTGCGGATAGCGGGGTGGGGATATGCCAATCTAGTGAGAGATAAAAGGGCCCAGATCATCTGGTATCCTTGGGTGTGTGGGAGTTTATGGTATCCCGGTCTCCAATGTGGCAGCTTCTCGAGGAGGTGTCGCTGGAGTCATGGGTTCTGACGGTTCTCCCACACCCATAAAAAAAGATGGGGATCCTATCACGGTCCCACGGTGCGGAGCGTGACGTCACTGATTACCACCACTAATTAGTTACCTCCACTATTGTTTACCCCAGTTCATTCTTGCAACGTAATTACAAAGAAAATTCAGTTGTGTGCAAAATAAAATTTGTCTACTTTCACTTCAAAGTACAGAAGATGATTTATATGTTTCGTTTCTTCATAGTTTTAGTAAGTTCCCAGTGAGAATATTGAACTTGATCCCATCCCTACTCGTTATGCTACCCGTAGATCCGAGAGGCAGATCTGCAGTAGCAAGATTGATGGGGAAGGGATCGGGGGAAATGAATTAATTGTCGGGAATGAGATCGTGAGAGAAAGTTACTCGCAATTTTTCACACCGGCGCAGTGCGGCCCAAGTTTGATCAAACACCAGCCATTACAAAATGTACTGCGTTTTTTGAATTTACAATTTATAATGTAACTCTTGGTTGTGGATATCTCAGCACGGTTACTATGCTTACGGTGTAACATACTTGTTGGATCGAGGAAGAGGAAGATTGTACGCTTGTCACGGTTCTTCTGGTTGATTGCAATGCGATGTGTGTGCTATGAGGAAGTCGGGGAATTGGAGATACTATTTTCTAATGAGTTTCATTGCGGATACAGCTTATGTTACTTCTAATGGAGTGAAATGTTAATCCATTCTTCGGTATTGAAACTTTGTACTTATAAGTGCAGTGGGGCCTTGACTATCCCAACAAGATTCAAATTTAAACAATTTATATTTATTATAATTGAATTGTTGTAAGTGAATTGTATTTATTATAATTGAAATTTCTATCATTTTACTTATTCCACTGAACGTACGTAAATTATGGAAATAGAAAATTAAATCTACCACTGCCAGTTTTATATTTTTCATTTTGCAATTATTGAAATTATGAAGTTCTTTACATGGAAATTGATTCAATAAATTTCTTTGTCCACATATTGTAACGAAAATTGCACAAACTATAAATAAACAGTGCCTGTCATTTTCATGACAGAGAATTGTCATTTTACCACGTTTTTATAAGCTAGAACATTTTAATCGCTTTCAGTGCTCGATTTTAGCATTAACAAGTCTCTAAAAATATGGAAAACATTTTTTCGTGACAGGCTCTACCATTGGGCACCCGGTGATTAAAGTTTCCCTTCTTGAAACATGACCTACGATTTGTTTAAAAACAAAAGATCTCTGGTTACAACAGTGGTCTGTAGATCCCACCGTTAGTTTCGCGATAATCCGCGGGGAACAGCGATTTATCGGTCCGCCGCGACGAGAAGGAGGCAAAGCGTATTTACCTGAGTTACCTGAGGTTGCAGGCGCACACCGTTTACCTGTTACCTGTGCGGAGGGACACGTGACACACGCGAGTGGCACGCGCGGCTCGCGCTCGCCTCTTCCAATGGGCAGAACCAGTTCTCCATGGAATAGAAACAACGCTCCCTCTTTCCACTCGGCTCGGCTACGCTCCATGCCACGCCGCGTGTAGCCGCGTGCAGCGGCGCGACAGTGTGACCCGCTTGGCCCCTGGAATCGGAATCCTACGTACTTTAATTAAACGAATCCCCCTATTAATGATCGCTATCGTTCGCTTCGTTGTAAAGTAAAATGAGCGGCGGCCGTAGATTATTGTAAAACACGCGAGCCACATATTGCTCGAGCGGTTCTTGTCGCTGACTGTACCGCGTAACATCAGCGTAAATCATCGATTGACTAAGGCGTTGTTGTTCAACGAACCATATGCAAATTGAACTTTTTAAATTCGATTCATTGTGATTCTATATTTGAAATAGACCGTTCCTTGCGGAACTCGATACTGTTATCAATGTCTTCGATACTTATGAAAATTATTATTTCTTGGTCGTTTGTTATTTGCATAAATAAATTAGGTGTCCACAAATTGAGGGTTTAAATGTACAGATCTGATATCGTCGATATAACATTTGTTCTTGGAATTTAAACAGGTACGAACAATGTATAAAAATTTAAAACTAATGTAGAAATTTGTTAAGAAAATCTAATCCATTCTAAGTACGTAATTTAAGAATGAATATCCTAAATATCCTGAAGAAATTTGAATAGTCTAATGATGTAGGTAATAATAATAAAGGTAATTGCCTCGAAAATTAAAATATCGTCAATATAACGTTTCTTCTTAAAATTTAAACAGGTACGAACAATGTATAAAACCTTCAATGTTATGTAAAAATTTATTAAGAAAATCATTTCAAGTACGTAATTTAAGAACGAACATTCTAAATATCCTGAAGAAATTTGAATAGTCTAATGATTTAGGTAATAATAATAATAAAGGTAATTGTCTCGAGAATTAAAATATTGTCAATATAACATTTGTCCTTAGAATTTAAACAGGTACGAACAATGCATAAAACCTTCAATGTTATGTAAAAATTCATTAAGAAAATCTAATCCATTTTAAGTACGTAATTTGAGAATGAATATCCTAAATATCCTGAAGAAATTTGCATAGTCTAATGATAATAAAGGTAATTGTCTCGAAAATTCTCCGAAGCCAAAGATCGTAACGAACGAAATGAAGATGGAGAAGATGGAATCTGCCAATCGAAAAGCCCATCAAATGTCAATTATAGGAATTGATCACTGATTACTATCATTACTTCCTTTCTGTATATGCTAACAGTATCGAAGAACCAATACATCCATTTTATAATTTCCTTTCGAAAATTGTATTCAATGACTGTGGTATAGAAACCCACATCTGTATCAAATGAAGAATAATACCTACTGATTACTGTGTCTCTAATAGACTACTTAATACCTTCATTACATATGTTGCGATCCAATTTGTGAACGGTAATATTACGAATTAGGGGAAGATCATTTATTGAAACATAATATGCAAATGAAATGTAAAGAATAAAACAAGCATTGTACATTCGTATATCAAATTTTTGTACAATATTGTACCATCATTATAACATTTATATTATTCATGCTTGAAAAGCATTAGTAATGTAATAAAAATCACAAGATATTCATTTCCTTTTAGCTAAAGCAATTGTAAATAAGTTTACAAAGTTTGTATAAAGAATAATGAATTAAAATTAGTAAAACAGTTTAAAAATGAAATTTTTGAAAAGGAATGATTTGCACGAATACAAAGAGTGTAATAATAATTAAAAAATGTGCATTTCTCGAGTTAAACTAATAAAGAAAAAGTAGCAAAGAAAGCATTAGAATCGCACGAAACACGACCCGAGTTGCAGATAAGATGAAAGGAGAAAATAAATGCTGCTGTATCGGATTTTCCGAAAATAGATTTCCCGGTGGACCACCAGGGCCGAGCTGCATGCAGAAACAAACACTGTGGTCACCAAGTGGCCACCGAAAAGATTTTCATAAGAATGCCTCTCATTGTTCCCTCGTTTGAAGTAACACAATGGTCTCGAGGGCGCCACAATAGAATGCTTTAAAGCAGCTACAAAGAAGAAATCCTGCGTTTGGTGATTACACTTTCGTAGATCGATGCTCCGTGAAAAAAAAGAGATTCACGTCGTAGAATTTTGGAAACAGTTGCTCGCATCTATCTGCGATCTTCTTTGCGAACAATAAACTGCGGGAGCATAGTCGGCTTACGCTATCCCGGTTTGGCTTCAAAACCGTGTACGATTTCCTTGTTTTCCTGCTTTCATGACACGTGGCACGCGATGGTCGGCATTTCACTAGGTCCGCCATTGTTCTTTTAATCCGACCGGAAACTGCACAGCGGAATGGATAGTTTTTTGCCAGTTGGTCGGGACTTAGGGGACGGTTCAGAGAAATATTACTTGGTAATATCGTTCTTTTATTCGTAATGTCATTTAATTGAAATGAATTAAAATAAAATTTAATTAAAACAATCGTGATCGTTGAACAACAAGAAATTAGTATACAGTTACCAAAATATACTGGATTTTGCTACATTCGACACAATAATTCTGTCGACCATATAAGTTACATTTAACATCAGAATAATTATTATAATTCTACTCTGGAATTTTAATAAATATCGGGCATCTTATTCATTATCTTTTATTCGTAATATTATTCAATTAAAATAAATTAAAATAAAATTCAATTAAAACAATCGTGATCGTTGAACAACAAGAAATTAGTATACAGTTATCAAAATAAACTGGATTTTGCTACATTCAACACAATAATTTTTTCGACCATATAAGTCACATTTAATATCAGAATAATTATTATTGTATAATTCTACTCAGAAATTTTAATAAATATCGGGCATATTACTTTGTTATTGCTAAAGGTAAAAATTAATATTGCACTTAAAAATCTGTAATATAAATACTTATCAGTTGTTGTTCCGACTGAATACATCATACACAAATGTGCAGGTAAATAATCCATCAATTTTCTTTGAATTCGTTTTAACTTGTAAGATAATAAACGAGATGTCGACCACCTTGACCATGCCAAGCGTTCGCCAGTATCTTCCGCCGTTTTACCCGACCTATTTTCATTTATATTGTTATGCTAATTAGAAATCGACCCACCAGTTGCCACGACCAAGTGTGCAATTACTTCCAGTTGTTATTACACGTTATCCTCGGCGTATTTCCAGGCAAGTCCGGTAAAAATCGACAGGTTTATTACTTAATCATCGTTACCGGTAACCATATCCTTCGGCACCGTCGGCGGAGGATCATGAAATCGGCGGAACGCGACTGCTCACGATCGAAGGTGGTGACCTCGATCGAAATTCGACCCCCGGGATTCGATAATTTGTGTAATTGCAAGATTCGAGGAAGGGGAAACTTTTTTTTAAATTAATGGTTGTTCCGCAATGGTTGGCTGCCAGAGATGAATCGATGCACGAGGTCTTGGACCTTTGCCACCGGGACAATTCATCAACCGCGCATACGTGATCGAGTCCTTAATTAAACCTATGCATACAGGACAATTAGCCACGGAAGGATACGTAGGTACCATGCCCTTGGACGTATAATGAACAGCCCTGACGAATCTAACGAGATTTTGCTCGACAATAATTAAATCTTGCATAAACACCGTGAATGGGCGCCGAATTCCATTTGCAATACTTCAATATTCATTAAAGCGCCCTTGGCTGACGTTCTTCGAATTATCCGTGCCGCTGAAATGAACGGAAATTATTCTCTTTCAGTTTCGTTAATTGATCGTTCGCTTAAAGCATTACATTTTCCAGTATCGTATAATTTACGTACATTTATTCTTGAATATTAACTGATTTTCCTGACATTTTTAATTTGACAGAATAATTTCAATTATTAGGTGAGACCGAATCAGAATATTTTCAATGATATACTAGGACTCGAATAAAATTCATCAGTACATTATTAATCAGATTACTGAGAACAGTCCTCTTATTTTCATGAAACTTGAATGAACTACATACCGATCATGCGTACATCATCATACGTACATTTATTCTTGAATATTAACTGATTTTCCTGACATTTTTAATTTGACAGAATAATTTCAATTATTAGGTGAGACTGAATCAGAATATTTTCAATGACATACTACGACTCGAATAAAATTCATTAGTACATTATTAATCAGATTCCTGAGAACAGTCCTCTTATTTTCATGAAACTTGAATGAACTACATACCGATCATGCAAGTGTTATTAATGCGCAGCCCACAGTAATATTCTAAGCTAAATATCAGAGATATAAAATCAAAGCAAATCAATCGGTAAATTACCAACCATGTAGAAGAACGTACGTCAGCTAAGCAATATCACCTTACAACCCCAACTAATTCATTCAAGTAAATTACACAAGTGTAAACTCGAAAGCAATCAATCGATAAATAACTAAACATGACAGACTGTTTAATCAACCGTCTCGAAGAAGCATTCCCAGCACAGTCTCGTTGTTTCTGTACGAATTAAATGAAGTATATCCGATAAAGTATAACGGCGTGCAACCTTTAATTTTTCAAAGTAAATAACACAGGTGTAAGATCGAAGCCAATCAATAGATAAATTATTAAACATGACAGGCTGTTTAATCAAACATCTAGAGCAACCTCCGAACGGATCCTTTCAACCCTTATTCGACCGTCACTGACAATCGGATCTCGGCCGACTTTCTTATCTACCGTGCGATCGTGTTTTGATGATTGCAACGACCTAATCATCGCCAATAAAACGCCACGAGTTTGGCCCGGGTCGACAGGCCCGGATTCGCCAATCAACTTATCCGGCGATCGTTTAATTGACGCCGGGCGAGAAAGTGTTAATTCGACGGCGTTAAACAGATGTCCGATCGATACGCATCTTTAATTTCGTTTCTGTTGGCCCGGTAATTGGTTCGATGAGATAAGGACGTGCCCTCGTTACGCTTCCACTGTTTGCTTCGTTAACACCAGCGTTCGACGCCGCGCCGCGCCGTCATTGTGTCGGCATAACAATATCGTGTCCGATAAGGGTAACAGCTCGCCGTTGTGTACACGCGCTGCCGCCATAACCCTCGATAGCCGGCCTAATCGAATCGCTTAATCGATAGAAAGTGTCAGGTACGAGGTGAAAGCACCGGTGCGGTGTATCGAGTTTATCCTCGGGCACGCAGGTCCTGGAGGCCGGCCATTGTGTTCCCGCACGCCCACTGCGGGCATCGAAGTCTCGCGGGAGACTAACCTTTCGCCTGTTTTAAGAAACCCGTCGCCCATTGTTCGATTTCGTGCAAAATGTCAGCGGTAGGTGGATCGTTTCTGCTCGGTTTCCCTTAAACTGTAATCTTTATTTCGGAGCGTAACGAGCCGTGCTCGTACGCTTTGAACTCCCACGTTCGATCGCGCGGCTTTCCGAGGAACAATAACGTGCGAAAACCAAACTGTGTACGGAATGGGGAGTAATGTCTTTAATCCAATCGCTTTAGTGATTAATGGAGTACAGATCTTTATGCGAAATGGGGAGTAATGTCTTTCATCCAATCGTTTCAATGATTAATGGACTAAGGCACTTTATGTAAAATGTAAAAGGGTTAATTTTATTTCAGAGAGGTTACAGTCTGTGCACTTTACACCGCGGCTTTTCGAGGAACGATTACGTGCGATAATCAAACTATACGGAATTAGTTATAACGTTTTTAATCCAATTGCTTCAGTGATTAATGGAGGGTCTCATGGAAATCACCGACACTTTCTCCGACACGGTATTCACAAACAACATTTCACCGAATCCAGATTTCACCGACGACTACTTTGGCCGACAATGCCTTTAACCGACAACTAATCTAAAATCGTTGTCGGCCAAAGTAGTTGTCGGTGAAATCTGGAGTCGGTGAAAATCGGGGGGGGGGGGGGGGGCGAATTTTTTGTCGGTGATCTCCATGGAACACATAATAGACTACAGCACTTGCGACAGCATGTGCGACAATGAAATTGTACGAAATAACGAACAATGTAATCCATAAGATTTAAGCCGAGTGCAGGTTCATTGATATACAATTCTTCTTTACGAAATGATACGACAATGTTCAAATACATTCCGGGATCCAGTGTGTATTCGCTTCGATTTCTGGTTATAACAGTGTCGGTCCCCGCTTATTAATATCGCAACCCCAGCGGAGAGTCGGCGGCCAGGAATAGAACGAGCCTGCGTTGGATCGTGTTTTCGCAATAAAATTCATTCCCCGAGATTAATCGGGAATCCACTTGGTCCGAAGTAATCCCTCTGGGGGGGGGGGGGTCCGGTGGCGGGAAAGGGAAGATCCGGAGGCTCGTGGGAGTAGGTGTACGCGACCCAATTCTCTGCTCGGCGCGGTGTGTATCGGTAATTTAAGATCGATAAACCTCGATCTATCGGCGCTATCCGGTTACGACGGCGGGGATTAAAAATTATATAGGCATTCACGGTTTAAATCCCTTCTTGCCGGAGAAATAATACGGGAATCGGTGGAACACGAGAGCCTCGATCGAATATTAAGTTTCCCGGGATCGGGGCCCGAATATGTGCTTGATATTCGACGAAAAAAGTGGATTAAAAATATTATGTTCCGCGACATTATACCGCGGCAGAGCCGAGAGCTCTGTCCATGGTGTTTGCCGGCAACCTTCGGGTTCCCCCGGGACCCGGTTAAGTTCGAAATCCTCTTTGCGAGCTTTTTCACGGTTTTACGTTTCATAAACACGACGGTGCGACCGGCCACAAACCGATTCGGGCGGGGGTGGAGAGACGAAACACGTACACCGGCCAGAAACGAAAGGGCTTATCATATTTTCGTGGCTACGGGACAAATCCCTAAATCTTGTTTACAAGCAAATTCCACAATACCGGGTGTAAGGGATTTAATGCGACTCGTGGCCGATCTTCGCGAAAGCCTCCTTTAAAGTGTAATTTACTGCGAAAGGATTAGTCGACGGCCACGGATCGGACATGGAAAACGCCATTGTCCAGGGACGTATGCCAAACTCGTTCCTTACGAGCTCACAAAGCGCGAATTATTCTAATGCGACGGATCGGTTGGGACTCGTGCTCTTTCGTGCCGATTCGCGAGACGCCACGTGGTTCAGAGATCGACGTTGCATGCTCCTCGTTGCCATGCTAATCGGAATTTTTTAATCCGTTTATCCAGCCAGTCGTTTTTCGGTGGTCAATCGCCGGTGTTGAGGCTCAGTCAAAAGGAACGTGTTTTATAGGATTTCTTTAAGACGATAGATCGTAAATTTTTTACATGTTTATGCGCGCTTTAAATTTTGTGGGATTCGACTCTTCTTGGTTGTTCTGTTTCGCTTCGAACAGGATGCGGAGAAGAGACTGAATTTTTGTTTTTGGGATACTTAAATCGGAGAATATTCTCAATGAGAAACGATCAGAATCTCTGTCTTCCGACGAATAAAAATATTTGTCATTTCTTTAATAGTTTGATTTTAAAGTAATAATAATCAACATGATTTTATATCCATGCGACGCTAAATTGTAAAAATACTAATTATAACTGTAAATGTAGTATTAACAGTAAATGTAAATGTAAGCTATTGTAAATAGTTTCTACTACCTTTCTCTTTAACAATAAGTATAATTTTAAGTGTAAAGTTAGGGATAAGTTAATATATAAGTTAGTATTAAGGTTAAGTTAAACGTAGCGTGAGAGGGGATGAAATGGGGAAGGAGAAGATGTAAGAAATGTAAAAATAAGGGGAATCATAATAAAGTACATACATATAACGTACATATAAAGTACATATATATACATATAACTGTAAACGTTATTTAAAAAGATTCTTATTTCACGACGGGAGGATTTCCACACCCGAGAAATCTATAAACGTGAAAAGGGGGAAGCCAGGAGGGATCTAGCTGCGCACCTAAGGCGTTTTTAAAGGGGCCCAGAATAATTTCCTCATTTTTCTCCGTGACTTAGGCAATTTATCCTTTCGATCCGGGGCCGGTCCTTTCCGGTGCACGACGACAGCCGGGTCGACGCCACCGCGACGAGACAAGCCGCGTTTCAACGCCCACCGCCGCTTAAGGAACATGCCTGATTTAGTCGCGGCAGCAGTGTCGCGATAAAGACGACGTGATTTTTCAGTCCGGGTACGCGTTGATAGGGGTTGATAGCCGCGTGTCGCGTCCCCACGTGTAAACGAACGTGCCAACGGCTGAGATACCCGGCATCAACCACCCCATTTGTTCTATGCGCCTTGAAGCGGCCCGAAACAAGGGTTGAAGACACCACGGAGATATAAATGCAACGGAAATTGCCAGTCGTTTATCCGCCCCCGCGACGGACACGCTCGAAAACCCTGTTAATGGAAGTGGTTCGCTGTCTACCATCGGGATAGTCAGAAGAATAAATTGCGATTTTTGTTTAACACATGATAAAGTTTCCAATACAAAATAAGAATTTTCTAACAAGCTTATATGGAACAAACATTTATAATGTATAATATTTGTAATATATTTATAATGTATTTCTTCTTTTAATAATTTTATCATGTCAAAAATAACATTACAACACTCTGAAATTCTAGTAATGTTATGGAACAAACATTTATAATTTATAATATTTGTAATCTATTTATAATGTATTTCTTCTTTTAATAATTTCATCATATCAAAAATAACATTACAACGCTCTGAAATTCTTGTAATCTATAGTTGGTTCATCCTTCAATCATTTTAATAAGCTGACGGTGATATAAGTATATAGTTGCTCAACAGAGAACTCCTTAAAAAATTATTCAAAAGAGATGGTGATTTTTTCCACGAACAAGTTACCCTTAGGAACGTCTCATTCAATCATCTACTATTTCGAGGATCCTTTTTAATTTGAATGAATGTTTTACAAACAATTTTAAGAAGAAAGATAAGCATCCAAATGTATGAATTTTATCATTCGCACCCCTCGTTTCTTTACTTTAGTATGTCTCCTTGTGACTGTGTCGAAGATAATGGGTAAAGAATTAATGAATGTCGTACAAACAATTTCAAGAAGGAAGATTAAGTGTCCAGACGTATGAATTTGATCATTGCCATCCCTCGTCTCTTTTCATCAGTGTGTCTTCTTATGTCTGTGTCGAAGATAATGGAGAATATTCTTTACACAGTTATGTAATCTACATCTAGTGGGGGCGGGAGCAGATGTCGCCCGGCAAACGACGGCATAAGAAATATTTAACATACAGAACTGAAAGGGCCGCATTCCTAATTTTCAGTCTGGCCGACATCCAATCTGAGTCGTCGAGATCCACAATGCCGCTCTATTTCCTTGACGCGTATACAATCGCGTCATAGTAATCCTGTTAGGAGACGCTTCGCTGGCCAGAATACACCCCGCTGGGAGCAGAAAAAGGGGGTGCCATCTCTCAGTCGGGACCAACCAATCTCGGCCCACGTTCAAGCCAACTCGATTTATCGCAAAATAGATTCTTCCTTCGCTTCGAAGGTAACTAGCATCGAGTTGACCCGATGTAAACGAAATGAACGTGGGCTCTGTACGTGTGCGGGAGATACGGATGGATATTTTTCAATGATAGGTCTGGGTTAGGTCCTGCGTGCAATTTGTAGCCTGGCTTTTTTCAACCGTCTATGGAATATACAAAATTAATTCAATCTTGCCATTTATATTAGTCTGATTTTTATTAAAAATAAAAATGTTGTTTCTATTTGTGTTGTAATTATTTAAAATGCGACATCAGGAATGAAATATGCAGGTTCATCAATTGACAAGACATAATATAATCGCAATACATTCTTGATGTTTCCAAATTCCCTTCACTCGAAATTCCAAGTCTAACAAAATACATTATATAATTTGTTGTTTCAGAATGTGAACCAAACATCTATGAAGATGTTTACCTGGTCCCTCAAATAATTGTACAATGCAGAAACATGAAATAGCAAAACCTGAAATCATAACCACTTCAATTTCCACCCTCGACACTCTCAACCCCCACACAAAAGATTCTCTTCCAGCTGTACCAGACTAAAATTTCCAGAAATTATTCACACCGAAGTCCCAATTCGTTCCAAAACGTCGCCTAAAATGACACAGCGAATCCAAAACCTCGTATTCGTCGAAACGAACGAGGACGAGCCGGTTCGCGTGTCATGGACAGTGTAGTAGGGGCTTGTTGTGTAACAACGTTCAGAATAAGTTGTACGACAAACGTCGAATGAAGGCTCGAACTAAGTGAACCGTGAATCGATGGGATCACGTTTTGCGAGCCGTCCCGTCAGGATTTCTTCTTCGTGGCGCGTTTCCCTATTGTCTGCGGAACACCTTGGACCTCATACCGGGACATTGTGCAACTGCGAGAACCAGGGAGCTAGGGGTGTACGGATTTCTCGCTTTTCGTAGATTGAATGCGTGGGTGGCGGAGTCACACGACGGACGAGAACTCGAAATCCGGTCTAATAAGGCGTCCCGACGACGTTGCAGCATGCCTCGTTAAATTTCTCAACACTGCTCCACTGCGGAGATATACGAAAAGTATACTTCGAGGTCTCACAGAAAAATATTTACTTTGCCATTCTTGAATGGTCCATCATCCTGCGGTGAAAATAGTTTTCTGTTTGCCTCGAATGAATTTCATCTATCCAGAATAAAGAATGTGCCCCTTAATATTTATGTACAAATTTTCACAAACCAAACAAATGTACGAAAAGTCTTGACGTTAATTTTTGTTAATGAACACATTTTCTTGTATTTTCTAATTTTGCTCACACCACGCCTGCATCGAGAGATCGAGTTCTCCTAACCAGAGTTGTGCTAATCAATTACATTGTAATTCAATTACTAAGTATTTTAATCATACGTGTAATTGAAATACAATATAATTGAAAGGCAATAAAATTGAAATACAATATAATTGAAGGTGTAGAATAAATTCCTTCTGTTTGAAACCTTCACATGAATTTTTCAACCTCTTCTTGCGTATTACTTCATTTTTCATAATTCAATTACAATGTATTTTGTAATTGTACTCCATTGTAATTACGAATTATATTGTAACTTAATTGAATGAAGATCTGAATTATAAATTAAAACGTATTTTATAATTGCACTCCATTGCAATTACAAATTACTTTGTAATTTAATTGAATGAAGATCTGAATTGTAATTCTGGAGTAATTCAACTGTAATTCTGCACAAGGCTGCTCCTAATTACTTATTGAAATCCGCTCGGAGCCTACGCCACCCGACCGACTAAAATCAATTATTACCGATCCAGATAAGCAGATTGCAGAGTGCAGGATCGTAGACCGAATTGATACGATTTCGAGCCGCAAGTTCCATTCGCTGTTACAATGAAAAATCGAGCAAAAGAAAAAGAAGTCTCATCCTCGAACAAGATCCAGCGAAGGGGCCAGCTGCTTGTGTCGGAGCTGTTCCGTAACAATCATTAACAGGGCTCGGGTTAATTAGAATTTCAAATCGTCGTCGTCCGGCACCGCCATAAACAATTCGTTGTCTGGCTTGGGGGCCGTTCGGTGAACGCTAATATCCAAAATCGAAGCGTACACACGGATTCTGGTTCCGCGATCGTGGTTCCGTGTGCGTTCCTCTCCGCGTCATTTACAAGCGGGCAAGTGGCCCCGTCGTAAATCCGGCCTCGTATCGCCGGCTGGGATCGTATTTATCTAACAAATAATTATTCCCGATTATCTCGCGAGTGATGCATGCCTCGGCAAACAGAGATCAAAGATACGGCGGCCGACATCACCCGTTGGCCCTTTGTTTAACGCTTAAACCAAGCCGAGAGGCAACGGTCAACAATTTTCGCTTTTATTTACGACGTGGTGGGCGCCCGTGGACCGAAAGCACACGCGCGCAGCCGCACGCAAAACCCTCCGGGTGCGTGGGTGTTGATGCAAGGGTTAGAGCGCGCCTATTACCGAATGTTGCCTTCGGGGGGTGGACTACCCCGACGCCCGGTGCAATCAAATTTTAGAGTTATTGCCGTGTGACTGCACGTGTTCCTATTCGTGGGGTCCGAAACGACCGGTCGGTTTCGGATAAACGTGGTTTCAACAGTCCCCGGGCCCCAAGCCCCGACTGTCCGCCATTTCTCCTGGTGTGAACGCGATGAAATTTAGTGTCGAGAATATTAGCGATGACGTGCAACATCGCTGAACATGATTCATCGCGCTAATTGCACAATCACGATCACGGTCGTGATTTTAATCCAGAGAAATTTTATGAGTATTTTATTAGAAACTAGCTAACCCGACAGACGTTGTCCTGTCCAAATTTCAATAAATTTGCTTGCGATCATTTTGTGAATTTGTGAAAAGCTATTGGTAATTTAATGTTGTAATTAATTTCAAAGTAAAAATTAGAAAAAACGGTATTTCTGAGTGATTATTGTATTTATTAATCTTAAGCTACTCTACTTGTACCGTTTCAAATATTATGATTTTTGTAATTGCCTTGAATTTTTTTTCAGGACCATACGGAACAAAATAAAGAAAAAAGAATTAAGCATATTCGTCGTTCGAATCGTGCGTTATGGTCTTGAGTTTCTAGAAAAATCCCAATGAAAAAAGCACTTTCATTTTTTCCCGAATTTTCATGTTTCCGGGAAATTATTCCATTCTTTTATTTACTCTAAAAACCTGATTCGGACTACAACGGACATTTAAAAAAAATTAGCTAAATCGGTCCAGCCATTCGCACATGATGTCGTGACCAACGAACAGCATTTAATTTTCTTAAATTATAAAAAAAACTAGTTGACGTTCGTTTTTTTCTTAGTTGTATTGAAATATGCATGATTCAAAAATTCGTTTAGGTGCGCAGGAAAAATTTGTCACCACAGCCCATCGGAAAGTGTTGTTCCTGGTCGATAAAAAACGGAGATCCAACAAGGATTTCCTCGATGTAGGAGGAAGCTGATTAATTGCAGCAGGAAGTGAAGCACAGAATGTTTCTTTAGGCGCAAAGGAAAAAAATGGACTTGGAGCGTGTGTTAAGTTCATCAGTGGGAATTCACCCTTCTTAATGATTCACACTTCGCCCTCTCTGAGAATGAGAGATGATTAATGATCATCGAACAGTCATTGTCAACGTCCTGATGTGACAGCTGGCCTTGTTTTCACAATTGCTCGACATCCTCTATTCCTGTAGCGTGTTACTTTCGTTGAACGCTGACAGGTTTTTTCCGAGATTAGTATATAAATATTTTTAATTTTGAATGTTGCAAATAATTATTGTCATAGATGTATAGACATTTTTTAAATGTCTAAAAGATTTTCGAAGCAGTATAGCAATAATTTAGTTACTATTTCCACTGCATTGCAATTTTATATACTTTACAATCTTACAAAACAGGTAAAACCATTATTCAAAATATTTGTTACATTATTAAATATATTGGTATCTAATCATTTACTAAACATTTACGTATTGTTCGAGGTATTATACCAATTTCATATCCATAAAATGAAAAAACTCATAGGGAATAGAAATATTTTAAATCCGAAGAAATGTTTAACTTTCCAGTGAAAATAGCTCCGAGCGCAAAGGGTTAAAAAAAATTATGCACATATCGTGCACGTATCACCATATGTAACTTCTCCACAGAACCTTTGCCAATAACACATAATTGAGGAGTCGTTTCAAACGATCTCTACTTTGATCACGAGTACGTACTTCATTTCTACAGTATCGATACAACTCCATATCCGCCACCAAACTCTCTCTTGAATCAACAACACACGATTTCGATATCACGATACTCAGAAATTGCTACATACTAGTTCCCACCAGAACCCACCATTCACGTCTCCCATAGAACCCAACCTCCATATTCCTATCTACGTTAAACTCTATCGAGCAACAAAACTGAAATCCGCAAAACAAACACGCATATTCCGTGTTCGAATGAAATCTCATCTCGAGCTTACCACGCGTGAACGATCGCGGGTATCTCGCAGAATCCTCGTTTCCGTTCTCACGTGTGCGAATCGTCAGGTTGGATCTGCAGGGCTTCGTTCAAGTGGAAAAAGTCCCTTAATTTCTGCGATGGTTGATCAACCGTGAGATGTAAACTAGCGTGCGTTAATTAAGACGCCGGACATCGTGCGGTTGATTTAAGCGTGCAATAACTCATGGTCGGTATTCCTCGGCCACCTAACCGTGAGAAATACTCTCTTACACTGGCAGAATGTGTTTCACAATTTGGAGTAAGTGCACCTATGTTAATAAAATCAATATATAAGCAAGAAGCCATTTTATTATAATATATACCCGAAGAAATAAATTTATGATTAATTTATATTATGGATGCTTAAAATCTCAATAATTGTAAATTGAAATGATTGGAATGTGAAAGACATTTCTGTTTCGGTTAAATTTTCAATAAAGAATTTATTAAAACTGACATCTTCTTGTAAATTGCGCTAATCATTTAAGATAAAATTCTTGTAAATTGTTCTAATCATTTAAGATAATTACTTGTAAATTGTTCTAATCATTTAAGATAATTTCTTGATAATTGTTCTAATCATTCAAGATAATTTCTTGTAAACTGTTCTAATCATTTAAGATAATTTCTTGTAAATTGTTCTAATCATTTTTGGAGACATTGAAAAACATTACTAACAAACGTTGTTCAGCTCAGATAGATCTATAATATGGCAGAGTACATGCACACTTGAAATGGTATATAATAAACATTTCTTTCCTTAATAATTCCAATGACGTGGAAGTAACAGTGCTCTTAAATTTTTTACTGATTTCACTGTTCGCCTTCGACCATATATTTCTCATAAATGCATGAAATCCGAAGCCCAATAATAAACCTGCAGGTCAGTATTCCTCGATGAAAACCGTTTCGCAACAATTGCGGTCTGAAATCGGGCATTGCATATGCAACAACCTAATGCTACATTTCATAACGTGTAAGGGCGTCGCGCTTGATCGCGCAGAAACGCGCGTGAAACATCGACAGCATCAACATCATGCAACGAAGCACGCGATGCATCGCGGACGAGCGATTGCACGTCGGTGAGATCTCGAGATCGTCCGGAGAGCCGGCGATTATCGAGAGGGTTGAAGATCGAGGATCTCTCTCTCTTGGTCTGTCGTTACGCAAACTTCACCGAGCGGCACGCAACTCGCCTACACGCGCGAATCCATCTCGGTTTTGCGTATTTACGAGCGTTCTATCGCGAGCGCGCGCGTGAACTTCTTGCCGCTGTTACGCTGATGGGAACAACGTAATTATGGATGCGCCGTAATTGGTCGTTCCGCAACGACCTGGCTCAGATCGATCTCGGAACGAGTTCCACGGTAAAAGTGAAACTGTACCGCTATTACGTGCTGTGCCGGCTCCTGGACGTGTTTTGTTGCTGGAAAATCGCGTATAGGGTGAGTCCGATAATTGTGGTGGGCCTCGGTTGCAAGTCTGGTCGGTGGAAATTTTGGATAAAAATTTGCTTTTGGTTTTTCACTCAGTTTTTGGACGTTTAACAGCTCACAGAAAGCTGTTACATTTATTGCTATAAATTAAATGTAAAATTGCAAAGTGCTAAGATTTTTACTGTTCATAAAATTTGAGAAAACTATCGTTCAGTATATTTGCATATGTATCCTGTTACTCAATGATAAATGGTTCATTAAAAAACTGTATAACTTCAGGAAGTCCATTGAATGTTTGGCACGATTTTATGTTCACATTTAGATCGTCACAAGATAAATATAATCTATTCATCTAAGATGAATATAAATATATCATCAATGAATGTTGAAACAAAAGAGGACAAAAATAAATATGATTGTGGATTTTTTACTGTTCACAAAACTTGAGAAAACTATCATTCATTATATTTGCATATGTATTCTGTTACTCAATAAAATGGTTCATTAATGAACTGTATAACT
Organism: Lasioglossum zephyrum; assembly: GCA_028455615.1. Taxonomy (NCBI): domain Eukaryota; kingdom Metazoa; phylum Arthropoda; class Insecta; order Hymenoptera; family Halictidae; genus Lasioglossum; species Lasioglossum zephyrum. The sequence goes on along the minus strand of CM052330.1, from coordinate 11,721,130 downwards.
TTAAGAAGTCCATTGAATGTTTGGCACGATTTTATGTTCACATTTAGATCACTTCACTTGCAAATTGCAGTTTAGAGAATTTTTATAATCATACAGCATCACAGAAATTGTTTCCTGGTACAATTAAGGGAGTGGTGTGAGACAAGATCGCTGAAAACTCAACAATTTACTATAACGATTCGAGGAATCGATCTACGTGTGGAATTATAGTATCATTTAAAAAATCAAGGTTCGTACTTGACTGAAGTAGAGTTCGTTAAACCCAGCAGAACTTTCTGAGAAGTTCTACTTCAAACAGACTCGAGCAGCTTTAAACTTGGACAGCTGATCCCGGTTGCTGGAATCACCCTGTATGCTGGCGGGTTCTTAGTCGATGGATGATGAGTGCGATGGCAAAATTATCCGTTCGTGTGCTTATTAAGGAAAGATACCGCTCCTCTTTTGCGACCAATGCAATTTTGTAATTACCGTGAATCACTTAATGCTAGACTGTCAAAAGTATGAAGCGTGTAGCGTCGTTATCCTTCCTTGATCACGTCTACTGATACGGAATTAATAAATTGCTGAATAAACTAATGGACACGCAGTGTCATAACACGTGGGACCTCCTTGAAGAGTGAAAGGGGCACAACGAAAAACAAAAATAATAAAAAAGAGTTAAAATCGTTTCTGTTCTAATTTTATAGACTCTACATCATATATCATTTTTGATAACCACAGTTTTTTGAAAAAAGAACTGCATATACCTTCGAAACATTTTGTGCACTTTTTAACATCTCAGATTGTATCCTGACAGAGTCTGATCTCTTTATAAGGGGGTGGGCACACTACGTGACATAACTAGCAAGTAATTAGAATCTTACTAGATTTTATACGATGCTCTTATACGAGCATATTTTGAGCAGCACAAAGGTTCATTTAATAGAGGAAGGTTCACCACAGTGCACTGTGCCCCATCATATAAGTCAAAAAAGTCTTTTTGTGAGAGAAAAATAAGTCCAAAGTAGAGCAAAAATCTAGAAAAACACCATCAGTTTGTGCAATTCAAAATATGCTCTTATAAGGGCAAATAACTGAAGCCCGTGATTGCATTCAATTTTCCCATATTCCGTTCATGATGCCAGAGACTAGAGTAAATTTAAAGCCAATTGGAATCGTAACAAAAAATATATAGTGCTTAAATCCACTCGGATCTATTAATAGCAATAAAGATATTAATAAAAAAAAAGAAAAAAACGTGGAATCATAGCAAAATTGAAGCGTTATGCTAATACATATATATGTTTATCAATGTTACCACAAAAAAAACTTTCTTTTCACGCGGAGATTGGTTACATTGATAAATACCTAGAGTAGCTAAGCCTACCCCCTTAATCACGCAAGTTCGACAGTTTTAGTGTTAAACAATGAAAACAGGGACTGGAATTGAAAGGCGTACGATGTTCCCTTTAATCAGCCAGCGTATAAAACACACAGCACCATTTCGACAGATTCAATTACACGGGGCACACCACCTTCGCAACAGTTATCCCTCGGTCTCATTCACCGGACGTCCTTCACTCTCCCCGAGACCGGTGTGGAGGTCTACAAACAAGACTGGCCGGGGCTGGCCAAATAAACCACGAGAAACATATTACTTTCCATCGTTTTGGCCGGTCGAAAACAATCCACACGCAAATCGTCCGAGTTTCACGCGTCCGTTGGGCCCGGTGCACCGTGTCGTACATCAACGTCCGGCAAGAAGTGGGCGGACGTCGCGTCAGCCGTTGACGCCCCGCGAAATTGAATCTAAGGGACCAAGGGCTCCGTTGCTGCCTCCTTTTCTCCCTAGAGCCGGGCCAGGCTCCGCTGCAGGGAGGTCGCAAATCATCACCTCGCTACATTTACAACGTTAGATAGCCCAAGATTACGGTCGTTCGGTTTTCAAGCCTGAGAGGAGACGAGGAATCCCATCCGGCCTCATCCTCTTCCCTTGGACACTCCACGGCGATCCTCGTGTGCTTCTCGAAAACGATCCATACTTTGGATCTCCGCGTGAAACACCAAGGTCCTTCAGCTTCCGCGAGACACGGACAAAACTAACCCTTTAAAGGGTTGTTTCATTGTTTTTTTTTTAGAATTTATTTTAAGTGTTCTTAAATGAGTGCACAATACTGTTAATACTTTACAAAAAACCAACCGCGTTATCTTTTAATATAAAATCGTCACTTGTATCATTGGTTCTAATGATTTGATTAGCCTCTGGTACTGGTATGATGCAAAAGTGGTGCAACTTAAAAATTACAAATCACTTGATTAATATAAATGGAAGCTTGAAAATTGTTATGTGATGCAGTGACTCCAAACAAAATGATTGGATTATGTTGTTGAGGCTAAGGGATCTATTAAACATAGTCATGGGACTTTCAATGACTATGGAATAACCTGGAAAATTTGTTAATAAAAGAGTTATTAACCTACCTCAGTAATACAAAGGAGTGTCATAGCATCCACTTTACAACCCAATGATTTGGTCCAACAGCATTCTCACTAAGTGTCAATCACAATTTTGACGAATCCACTTCGGACTTAATAAACACAAGCGACATAAATAACACGAATAACACAAATGACATACAAATTCTACACCTTCGATTCCTAAAGCACCGATAGTCACAATATACAGGGTGGGGCAATAAGAAAATGTTTCTGTCACGACATGTCCCCCTCTGTACCGTGCAAATTTTGTTGATAACATTTTTCCATATTATTACACATAACAGAGATATTCAAGGTGGACATAGTTATTGCCCCACTCTGTACTGGTCGAAGCTAGCCCACACACTGTCTACAATCAATCAGCAATCAGCCCGGACGATTGTCACGGTGCAGCTCCAAATCTACCGACGACGGTGACAAGCCCACACACATTTTGCATAGGACTGTGGATATAAATGAGCACCGCTCGCAGAAACAATTACACGGCAGGAACAAGATGAAAATCCACTGGCATCGAAGTCGACAGTGCCTCATACCACGGGCCGTCCACATCGCATTACCGACAATCCGCGCGCAGCATTTCAATGATCTCTGCCGGGCCCGACCCCTGTCACCGTTAAGCACTCAATCAAGCCCGACTGTCCGAGCGAAACAATACGCAAATGAAACCGCGAGGCAGGTGGGTGGGCGTCGCCAGAGATAATATGCATTCGAACCGGCGATCTTCTCTTGAACGGAGACACGCGGGCTTCTTGCGCGTCCCTCAACATCTCTGAATCCCTATAATCACCGGCTCATTACTGCCGTTGATCAAATTGTTAGAGCCGCTCGCATAAATGCACCAGGTATTCTTCATTGATCGCGTCGTTCTTCGGTCATTTTTCGTAGAGAAAATCAAATTGTTCCATTTAGATGAAATACCTTCGTACAGAATAAAAATTATCTACATCAATTATAAGAAAGGGGAGTTACGTAGAAATTGATCATCAGAATTTTTTTTTATTAAGCTATAGAACCCCAAATAGGATGACTGTGCATGCCAACATTACAAAGAGAACTTATAAACTAAGATTGAGACAATATAATGAACATTTCCGAATAGAGCACTAACATATTTGGTTGGGAGTTGACTCGAAATGGTTTCCGGCTAGTACATTCCATCATCAGATTTTTAATCAGTGTTTCACCTACTCGCGTGTTTGCTATAAATTAGCATCAAGATTTTCAATTTATATTCGTTTGGACTACAACTGTATTCATAAAGATTATAATAAACTATTTTATTTAATCATGGCAAAAGTCGACTCATATTTTCCAAAACATATTCTATAAAAAAAATGTATAGCTCGTGTAATTCTGATTAAATTTACTTAAAAAAATTTACACTTGTACTGGAAAATTGTGTGCAAAATTCAAATGCAAATGGTTCAATAGTTTCTCTGAGAAATATTCCTGAAAGCACACTAACGAAATAAATGCGCTGTAGTATAATTCAATCCCAACACCAGCAATTCCACTGAGTTTCCCAATTAATTACGATATTTTATCTCCGGCGCGCACGAATTTCGGACACCCTCGATAGCACAGGTGGATTGCATAAATTATAATTCGCCGCGTATGGCCAGACAACATTATTATACCCTAGAATATTAACCAGAGCTACCATTCTCTCGTACAGATTGCAATAAATGGAACAGATTTTGCGACTTAATTAAACGATGCAATGTTTAAATCGTACGGCGAGTTTGATACCATTCGTGCGATACTTTACGAGCATCTCTGGGCGATAACACCGTATATTGAGAGGACTTCGATAGCGATAAAAAGTCGATTGCACGCGGCGCATCGCGATAACAGCGCCCACGAGCTTGATCTCCGACGTTTCGCAAACGGCTCGATACGATCTCTCATCTCTGAGGAGTTCACATCGTTCGAGAGATTATCGTAAAGGCGTGTGCGCATAAGCCCGCGGGGACGACGCGCGTTTCGTACGAGAAAACTTCCCGCGAAATGGCTCGTTCGTGTGCGCGGGCCAATAAAAAGATGGCCGGTTCTCACGTGGCTGCGAGATACCGTTCGCTTACGGAGAAGAGAACGAATTTCGGAGTAATAATCGTGAACGACGAATCCGAGGAACGGGAGCCGCTCGACCGGCGTAAAGGACGACGATAAAGTCTCACCTAAGTATATCTAATGTCATCATTTGGAAGGCGAGCGTAATAAACGCGCACAAAGGCGCGGAGATTTCGTCGAGAGTGTAAAAACGTAGAAACGGCTTAAGTCCCGGGGAGAAACTGTAGAAATTCATGGTTCTGGAATTCGTTCCGGAAAGAATTTCACTCGAAATGCATCTCACCGGTTCGATTATAAAACGAGCACACAGTCGATTATTTTCCCTCTTGTTTAAAAAAAATTCATTTCTTATGGTAAGGTGTTTTCTCCATGTTGGAATTTTTATTTAAGAAACAAATTGACAGAAATTATTGCTTCCAGCAGGCACATTGGATCGCTTAACTTTCGAACGCCTACACAAATGATACATTTTATCCGTGCTAGTGATGGGCACCATCGATTAAATTCAACTATTGACTAATTACTATTTAGTTATATATACACGAGGTCCATAAAATCTTGTAGGTATAAAAACAGTTGAATCAAAAATTTAAAGCTAAAACGAGCTTGAAAATATTCAATTGCTTCCAATTGTTTTAGGAAACATTGACGTGAAAGTTGCAGAAATATCTTGTTGAAGAAGTTCATGGTTTAATATCAAAATAAACTTGAAATAAAACAAAATTCAGTGGAAAAATCCCTCTGTTTTTTATTTATCGTCGAATTAAACATTTTTAGAGTAGCAAAAGAAATGTTTGGCCCATGGGGGGATCGAACCCGCGACCTTCGCGTTATTAGCACGACGCTCTAAACCAACTGAGCTAATGGGCCGACGTTCACAGTTGCTACCGTTGAATATTTAATGCAAAATAACTGTTTCAGGAGTTTAGAAAAAAATAAACATTTACTTGAAAAGTAAACATTTCTTCTGACCTAACACGTCTTATTTCAGCCGTTAGACTAATGGTTATAATAAATTATAATTAGCATTTGATTTTTCGAGACGAATGAAATTTTATCTTGCCATTATTGCAGGATTGTTAATACTTACATATTCAACTATATATTAGACTAATATATTATATTAGATATGCAGGAAAGAGTTTAAAGAGGGATAAGCAGTAGAAAAATCATCTTTAAAATTTCTTTTTATATTTGTACAATTTTTACACCTGTAGATTACACCTGTAGGCTGAATCCAAAATCGAACAATTGACAACTCTTCTCAGAAATGAGAAAACTTTGACACCGTTCAGGAACATTTTACAAAATTTTCAAATACCTGTAACTAATAATTTTAGAAAATGCCTGCAGAACAGCCAGTTGATCAACTAAATAATACACTCAAGGAAATCGTGTTCAGAACGAATAATTCGGATAAATTCAAGAGATTGTCACGTCAAACACACTACGATGTTAGAGAAGTTGAAGGTTATACTTTTATTACCTATAATTATCTTTTCATTTACCAAATATTTGTTATATTACTTTACTTTCTTTCATAGTTCTGGCAATAATACATCGAAAATGTGTAGAGACGTTAGGCCCCATGACGAGATCCATGTTCCGTGATATTTTCCAGTCTGGCTTCGATTTTACAGAGAATATACGCCATTTGTTAATCGATAGATTGTTTGGTGTAATAGATACCAGAAATGCGTTACAGGTAATGCAAATATCAGCAGACTAATTTGGGAAATTGTTAATTAGAAAAACAAATATTGAAACGTGTAATTATAATTAATAATAAACCTGCAGATACACGTTGATCCATGGATCGAGGGACTTTCAGTGGTATTCCGTGGCACTATGGATGAAAATATACAGTTTGCTTATAAAGTAATATTCTTTTGCCTGCGTTATTCTCAAGCTGAATTTTTACAGTCGAATTTCTGAATACTTGAATATTTTAAAACTAAAATTCGTTTATGTTAATCTATATTTTGAATCACTAGGTGTACGACAATTTGAGAACAAACAAACTGAAAAGAGATCAAATATTTCCCATAATGCGTGGGTGTTTAATCAAGCTCCAGAATGATGAGAATCCGGATGAAGCTGTCAAAGTAAAATAGATAGTTACAACTCTGTTAATATAAATGTGTATATATGACCAACAACTTTAGTTTAACAACTAGTCAACATTTTTCATGTATTCTTTAATCAGTTCTTTATACAACACGATTCTTCTTTTTGATCTTTTTGATCGAAATGCTATGGCTCTTCAAACAGAAAAAAATTTGTCTTTTCAAGGATCTTATAGATCTTTTGCTAAAGAAGCTCGACGTTGATCGCGACGGCTCAATCTCAGAAGACGACTTCAAAACTGCCGTGAAAGAGAGAAATCCACTCTTATTGGAGAGCATGGGCCCAGTCTTCCCGTCAAGAGAAGCTCGCCATGTCTTTTTCAGGACAATTACCGATCGTGTTGGAAGTTATTAAGAATCGCCATTAACTTCTAGTAAGTATTGATCAGCTTTCTATTATGTTCCCCAAACATTATAATGAATAATTTATTCGTAGAAGTATGACTAAGAACTAATACCAATCATGAGATGGAGGAGATAAAATAGAGGCTGTTATTCAGGCATTTTCTAAAATTATTGTACAAGGTACTCGTTCACAAAAAGGAGTTCATTAATTTTTCCAGAAATAAATTCTAAAACTCACATTTCTTTCAGATTATCTGGCCACATAAATTATTAGACTCCGATTCCTATCTATTAATGACAGACATTTAAAACAATACAATAAGAAAAAAAAATGAAAAACAATATAATAAGAAAAAATATCAATTAGTTATTAAAATTATTGAAGAATGAATTAAATATCAGTAGAAAATTTTCATTTTGCACAAGGATTCACAGACAACTAACGATTATTTAGAAGATGAAGTCAACGAATATTAAGCATAAATATTATCTGGCAATATAAACTTGAAAAATGAGAACAGAAATGCTGTTTCTGAGCTATCTAATACAACATCGATTGCCAGTAGAAACTCCCACGTTCCGTGTGAAGCAGCCTAAAGACTTCCACTGCTCGATGTGTACTTTCCCGAAGTGTACCCACGACGATTCCTAAAGAATAATTCAAGAGGAACGGTGATCGGAAAGCCAAGAACGCCGCCGCCAACAGGGGAGGAAAATGTGCCAAATCAGACAGAAGAGATCGGACTAGGCGCTGTCCCACGCTCCACTAACTTTTCCATGTCGAGCCTGAGCTGCATCCCTTACGACTGATCGAACGTCGCCGAACTGACTCGCTTCATCTTCCAAACAATCGCTAATGGACCGCGATAATACCATCCCCTAATCGCATCGAACGCAATCCGTGACGCAGTCGTTGAAAAAGGACTCGATCAACTGCTCAATTGAGTTCTCGTGAGTGCAAATTATCTCTCCGACGAGTGCGTTTCACCGGAACATCCCCTATTCCCTCGCTGTCGAGAGCTCTTAAGCAAATACTACCCTACAAAAAAGTATAGCGAACACTTGACTGAAGCTGTATTCTTGAATCACGTGGTCTTATTTATACTTGTATCATTAGAAAAATTTAATTACATACATATATAACTTTATTTGGTTCCCTCAGGATTATAAATCCTTTTAAATCCTTATATAATCTATCTCACCTTATACAATCTATCCTTATTTCTAACTTATGAACTATATTATACTTAACCTAGATAGAAAGCAGAGTTGTGCTAATTCAATTACATTGTAATTCAATTACTAAGTATTTTAATCAGATGTGTAATTGAAATACAATATAATTTAAGGTGTGCCGTAGGCACGTCACGAGCAGCTAGTAAATTTATAAATAATAAATTCCTTCTGTTTGTAACCTTCACATGCATTTTTCAATCTTTTCTTGCCTATTACTTCATTTTTTATAATTCAATTACAATTTATTTTATAATTGTACTCCATTGCAATTAAGAATTACATTGTAATTTAATTGAATGAAGATCTGAATTATAAGTAACAATGTAATTCAATTACTTTGTAATTATTATTCTGGAGTAATTCAATTGTAATTCTGCACAACTCTGATAGAGACAAAGAAAGAAACAAATATTTACAGATATTTACAAAAGCTCTTTTTACCCATTTTCCCTATCCGCGGACCTCCTCTTCCGGTCGCTTACCTTTCATTCCAATCCTTTCCTTTCTTCCCTCTCTCCAATCATTCACCTTCCTCATCCATTCCTCCCCTCCTCCTTCATCTTCCAACACTTCCCATACCTTCTCTTACCACCCTTTTTCCTCATCCATTCTCACACACACTTCCCATACATGCTCCCATGTCTCATTTGCCCACCCACACACTCTGCACATTCTCTGATCCTCATTCATCGAAAAATTTAATTATTAAACTGTGAATTTTGCATGCATTTCTACAAGTTGTTTTTACAAAAGTCAGAGAAAGTGAAAATTTATTTTGCTGATTAGAAGATTCTTTTCAGTGTGAAATTGATATAGTACCCATTTTTCTCAATATATAGGGTATCCGAAAAATGGGATCGCCCAAGAATACATGGTGTACGAAGAGTTAGATGAGTTTGATTAAAACATGTTCATTGAAGCAGACGCGTCAAGGTGTTTCAGCAGGGTCTCAATCGTCGCGTGGTGCACGTGGCGCGCCACCAACGAATTTACGAACATCCTGGACGACTACTACTATCTTTTCTTCCGCAACGTGTACACCTTATATCCACGGTCGCAGACACAAATACGAACATTTCGCTGTCGACACGCCACGGGCATGTTTTCTCAGCTGGTGCCCTAACTCTCGATCTCGACGATCCTCTCGGTTCCCCACCCTGCTCCACGCTACACGGCAGAGATCCTGGTGGATCCTTTCAAGACACGGTCGGCTACCCACAAAGGATCTGCCCTTTCATACGCACGTTATTATACTCTTTACAGAATATCGTTCCACCTTCTCCCTTTTGGAAGCGGGAGGAACGAGAGAAAAAAAAAGAAGAAGAGAAGGACTCGGACCAGACTGAAAACGGGCGTGTGTGTTGGTGTTACACGGCGTTGTACGTGTGCACGCCCACGCATTGTAGGCTCGAGCCTCCGGGGCAGGGTGGACGTTTCGACGAAAGCCTCGAGATTTTCTCGTTTAATTTGTTGTTATAGCTGCTTGAGACGCGGATCGGGCCATACCACCGACCCTACCCGATCCTCAAACATTCATTATGTTTTTTTGTAACACATCTCCCCATCGATCCACACTGTTCGCACATCGCATGATTGCGGCTTTTCCGCGGCTCGGTGTTTACTCGCCACTCGCCGCACAATCTGTATATATTTGCCCACCGTATCCAGCTAACCGTCTCTATTAATCCACGGAACAAGAGGGTGGCTTTTGTGAACGTGGACCTCGAGCACGCAGTCGATGGCAGAACGGCCCCGATAATTAACAACGTGACAATGCCGTATTGTCGAATTGTTTTTCCTAATAGTCTATCAACTACCGTTCGAGCCTGTTCAATAGACGCCGCGCTATCACCGCTTGCCGAACGGCAATTAATTCTGCGATCAGTGTGCTGCAGATTGCGGATCCTCCTGCGAATTTTAGTTCTCGTAAATTGAGGAGGTTAGCCCTTTAGGGATTCTCGTGTAATTGGTACTGAAAATAAATTTTTTAAAGGTGCAGAACCTTGAAAATGATTTCTCAACATTTTATGATGAAATTCGTTGAAATAATTGGAACAGAAATTTTTATAGTTTATGGACGTATCTTCGTGCATGTAAAGTAACAGTTTTCGGAAAGACAATTTTTTTAACCCTGCTTTCAGGTACGATAATTCTTTCGTTGAAAAAATATGGCGACGTCCACGTGTGTCGAGAATAATTTATGTTTACAAAAAGTGCTGAGAAGACGAATAGAGATTTTTTCTAGTTAATGGATGGATATTCATACTTTAATACAACTTAAAATTAATATTGTTTGCGAACCAAAGAATTGGATGGGTCCCATGGAAATCACTTGCACAAATTTAAAGGACACGATTTTCACCGACGCCAGATTTGACCGACTTTGGCTGACGACAACTAATCTAAAATCGTTGTCCGTCAACACTGGAGTCAGTGAAATGTTGTCTAATCTAAAATCGTTGTCAGTCAAATACGTGCTGGTCAAAATCGTTGCCATTAAAATCTGGAGTCATTGAAATGTTATCTAATTTGAAATCGTTGTCGGTCAAAATCGTTATCGGTGAAATGTTGTGAGTGAAAACCGTGTGGGGGAAATTTGTGTTGGTGAATTCCATGGAATCCGAATTAGACACAGCTAAATCGAATTAACCGAGTTGATTCGATTTTTCAACAACCGAAAATTCCTGCAGTGCAACGATATTGGCAATTTAGCCATCGTATCTCACGAGGATTCGCGGCAGGATTGGTCACAGGACGGAAGCGCAGTGTCCACGGCACAAAAGCATAAATAGTAATCAGGTTCGATTACTCGGAATGGTTGTGGTTTCGACGGAACGTGATGAGACGGCGAGCGATTCGATTTGCGTGGCCCACGCCCACGCATCAAAAGCGCCGGCACCGTGGTCCACGGCAAAGGATTACGAGAATACCGGGGCAAGTCTCTTTCTCGGCCGATAAATCCAACCGGTAATTCCTGGTGGGGGCATTTGATTCACGTGAAATCCAATGCGTAGATCGTATTCACGCGTACGTACGCGGAGAGGATAGAAAAAGTAAGAATGAAAGGCCAGAGGGAAAGAGAAAAAATCGAATCGTGCTTCTTGGTTGGCGCGACGCGTGAACCTGTGACCTTACCCAACGCTGCGAATCAGGCAAAGCGTGTAATTTTCCCGAGAAATTGAAATCGAATTCAGACATCTGCGTGGGCTGCTTAGCGCTTTTAATTATCGTACAGTCTGGACTGTAATTTCGCGTGGTTTATACTCTTTGTTCCTTAAATGTGTCTCGTATTATGTGGTTGATTGCACTTTTCATTTTGTTCTGAAGTACGAACTTCGTACATCTGTTTACACATTCTGAATGATCGTAACGTATGCGTTTTATGTACAGGGTGTTAAGAAATGTTTGGTCTCGGCAAGCCTAAGCGTATTCTACGGATCTTCGGATCGATGGAGATCTGTAAAAAAAAGTTGCCGCAAAATTGTCCTTCACCTTGAATTTCAAGGTCAATTTTTATTTATTGTATTATATTCTACGCATCATGAGGATAAAAAGTGTCAAAGAAACTATGGATTCCTCTTTGGCAACTATGGGAACACTTTTTATCCTCATGATTCGTAGAATACAATACAAGAAAAAAAATTGACTTTGAAATTGAAGGTCAAGGACAATTTTGCGGCAAATCTTTTTTACAGTTCTCCATCGATCTGAAGATGTGGAATACTCCTATGCTTACCGAGACCAAACATTTCTTAACACCCTATACATGTAATGACCCGTTTAAAGGAATCAGTCAAAGAATATCGAAAATAAAATTATGAAGAAAACTTCTATATTAAATTCAAGAAATTGGACTAGACTATTCAATTATTTTTGCTGGTAGATTAGATGAACCGTTTAAAAAAATTAGTTAAAGAATACCGAAAATAAAATTATCAAGAAAACTCATATATGAAATTCTTTGAAATTAGGCAAGACTATTCAATTATTTTTGCTGGTAGATTATATAGCTATTGGATAGCAAAACAGTGGATAAAATAGTAGAAGAATAAGCCCCTCACAAATTCATAAAACCCTTATTTCGCCCACTAGCATTGATAGAAGTGTAACAAGACAAAATATAACAAAACCATCTGCACACGAAGGAAGCTAAAATTTCAAAGGTTCAATTTAGAAGAAAAAGAGATTGCCTTGACGTGAAAGGGACGAACGGCAGCACGTGGTCACCCGTTCGAACACGACACCGGCTTGTCGAAACAGCAGGATCTACCCTGAAGCTGGGGCCTCCCGGACAAATGGATTTAGGAAGATTCCGCTAACGAATCTGCTGATTTATCGTGGTTGAGGCGGCCATGTCCTCCGGTTTTCTCGGTATCGCTTCAGTTTCCACTGGCTACGGGCAACCGGCGAAGAATTATTGCGTTTCGGTCGAAAGGGACGGAAATACGAGCGCGGTTTGTTCTGTAACAAGAATCAGTGTATGGTAAATAATTACCGGTGGCAGCTGGCAAAGCAGCGTCGGGGGTCGGGGTGGCAGTAATGGCCTATATGCTCGCAGTTAGGGAAACGACCTGTTGGATCGCGGGTTTGATGGGGGTGGTTTCTGGAATCACTTTCATAAATGTAGTTACCGGATCGGGAATTTTTATATGCTCTTATTTTAACGGTCAGTATTCGTTGAAATACGCTATTTTAACTGGAATTGCATTTCAGCTGCAATTGAAATTCATGCAAGGGTTAGAAGAAATGGTTAAGCGAAGCAGCAAATAGTCCGAAACCAGAGTTGTGCTAATTCAATTACATTGTAATTCAATTACTAAGTATTTTAATGACATGTGTAATTAAAATACAATTTATAATTGAAATATAATATAATTGAAGATGTCCAGTAAGCACGTCACGAGCAGCTAGTAAATTTATAAATAATAAATTCCTTTTGTTTGAAGCCTTCACATGGATTTTTCAACCTCTTCTTGCCTATTACTTCATTTTTCATAATTGAATTACAATGTATTTTATCATTATAATTCATTGCAATTACGAATTACATTGTAATTGAATTGAATGAAGATCTGAATTATAAATTACAATATAATTGAATTACAATGTTTTTTATCATTATACTTCATTGCAATTACGAATTACATTGTAATTTAATTGAATGAAGATCTGATTTATAAATTATAATATAACTGAATTACAATGTAATTCAATTACTTTGTAATTATAATTCTGGAGTAATTTAATTCTAATTCTGCATAATTTTGTCGGAAACATTATAAATGGGTCCACGGTCTAAGGGAAAAGGAAAACGCAAGAATCTGATTTTTTGAGAGTTGAAAACGAGAATGGCTTCTTAGCCACCCCGAGGCTACACCCTCGGGAGCCGTGCATCAGCACGGTTCATTGAACATTCAGCGAGTGCGGGGAACGTTGCGCAATCGTCTCAGCTGGACCAGAACGGCAGCATCGATATTTATGGGGCACGGGGACCGAAAGCGGCCGTCGATTTTTCCGCGATGGAAAAGCGATCTGGCCGCCGCGTTTCTGACGCTTTCGCCTATCCGTTAATTAAATTTATTGGCCGAGCGGGGAACGACCTTTCGCCCGTTCCCCTACACTCCACACCGGTTCGGTTTAACTCGGTTCCCGCTGTCTGGAATTCGCGGAATAATAAATTTCTGGATGCTTGATTTATCGGGTCACCCGATCACCGTATGTGATACCGCGTAGGTGTCGCCCGGGAGAATGATTAACGCTCGATGGACCCGATCGAGTTTTACAATCGCCGCTTTCCGAGGAATTTCGTACGCGGCGGCCAAGTGCTCCGGCATGAACCTGTTCGAAATCTCCCGTCGGAGACCGATTGCGATCTAAAGAAATTTGCAAATTAACTTTTCCGCCTTTTATACCCCCACGCGACCGATTTCCATCGGCCGGATAACAACTTGAACGCGTCAAAAGCCGCCGAGCTGGACACCAATGACCAGTGTCGCTTTCTTTCCACGGTTTTTTGTTTGGCGAGCGACTGGATAATAATGCAAAGCAGAATGCCCGCTATGGGGCCATTAATCATTGTTGTTAATGGCGTTTGACTTTGTCGCCGAACGGATTAATGCCACTCGTGGGAAACTTGCGAAAGTGTGTCTGTGCACGTGCTTGCAGAATATCATTCGAGTCTTTACCTTTTTCTTGCGATATAGTCATTATCGTGATGCAGAATAAAAAGAGTCTACGTTAACTGTAACATGCAGGAGCTACATAGACGTTTAACGGGTTCTTGATCGTTTTAATTAGTCGAAAATAATATAATAATAATTTCAAAACATATAGCATTATCAAAAAATGATAACGAAATTGAAGCACGTTGGTGGTGCAAGTAAAAATGTTATCTTCGAAATTTGAAAGATATGATCCTGTTTTGCGCAACTATCGTTCCACTTTGCTCACATCCCTCGAATCCCTTCAGACGTTTTACAACATTTCAAGCAACTCCATCACGGCCACTATCTTTTAGACGAGTGAAACTACATAGAGGAGCTACCGCATTCGTACCGCAACTGTAGATCGAGTCCCTTGGAACGTCGAGCGTATCAGCTTGGAAAAGTTTCGTGTCAGTCGAGCGAAGCGTGTTTCTCATTTCGTTTGGGGAGTTAATTAGCCCGACGAACGAAGCTGGGGAACGTCATTCAGAGACGATAGGATCTGTGAAAGACACGTTGGGCAACGCCCGCGACGTGCCACGCGACTAGACAGATTTCCAGGAGGAAGAATTCTGTCCCTGTTTCGCTCGCTTCGTGATGGACAGGGCCGCCGTTAAATCATCCGTCTGCTTGGCCCAGCTGTTTGTTTCTACAGGAATTCAATTCTCTCGCAAATCGAGAGAGAAAGAGGCCAGAAATTCAGCCGAGTTCCGGTAGCGGCCAACCGGCTCCAAATTACAGGGGGATTTATCGACGAGCAACGCATCATCGACGCCGGCGACGAAAATAAATTCTCCGCGCGAAGACACGTCCGATCGGTAAACACGTTTCAGGTTGTAATTTCGCGCTCGTGGGCCAACAGTCGCCGGAAATCATATAGCAAAAACAATTTCGATCGGAATGACTGAATTTCAGGCCCCCCGGCACACTGTTGCAGCCCGGGAAAATTGTCCTCTTTCACTGGCACAACCCTGTAATTCTCGCGGCGACGAAAGCCTCGCAGATTAATGCGAAAGCGATTTACTTTCTTATCGGATCGATAAAAACTTTCCACTTTGTTGGGACGAGTTATATGCCTCTGTCAATGGGATTATTTATTCGTTTCGGGACCACACATGAAGCCTCAAAGTAAACCAATTTTTACCTTCTCTCTTACTCTCTATTGTTTACAAATAATTTCACTTATGGCTTCTGATCCTGCGTCATTGTTTTCACACTGTTTTCATCGTTTGAACGAATTTGTGTTCTCTTTGCTTTTCAATCTACAGTTTTTAAAAGATACAATTTTATTTATGGCTCTTAAGAATTATTTTCTGAGGGAAAATGAAAATTGTTGTGACAGGACACATTTTCCTGATGGTAATAGCAAATAATGCAACTACTAATCTGAAAAATGAAATGGGAAGAAGAAAATTTGAAGTTTGAATATTACCTAACATTTAAGGCAAGGATATATCGATTGCAACAAAGAGAGCATTTTTAGGATCAAATATTTCCCATAATGCGTGGATGCTTGATCAAACTCCAGAATGATGAGAATCCGGATGAAGCTGTCAAAGTAAAATAGATAATTACAACTCTGTTAATATAAATATGTGTATATATGACCAAAAACTTTAGTTTAACAACTAGTAGACATTTTTCATGTATTCTTCAATGGGAAAAAAATTGGAACTTTGAATTTCACCTATCATTTAAGACAAGGGTATATCGATTGAAACAAACAGAGCCTTTTTAGACAATCTTAAGATTGGAACTTTAAAGTGCCACCAGGAACAGAGAAGAAGTATAATTTAAACTAAAGTTATCGACTGAATAAAAGCCACCTTCTTTTCGCACCTAATAAATAATCTACGAGGCTAGTAGTGAGTGTCTTCGGAAGCACATCATCATCGCCAAGGACTTTCCAACAGCCCGGTCCACTCCCAAATTATCTTCACCTATGCAACGCAACAAAGTGAACTGCTAGTCAGTCGGTCTCGATCAGCGGAGCCCGGATCGCAACAAAGTGTTCATCAAATCCCTCCCGTCTGCCCAGCAGATTAACATTGTTGAGCAGAAGGGCTTAAGAGACCTTTATCTGTTCATTGAACGTCGGGCCATGAAGTCCGATTGCAATCAGCAGATAGGGATCCAATTAATGAAGGAAAGAAGGCGAGGATCTCCGAAAGAAGTTCCATGGACGAAAACATCGGGAGACGGAGCGATAATGGCATGGTCCGTGGGCCCTGGCCATCGCCATAAACTATCTCAAGGTGTCGAGTTTGTCACGGTCATGCGAGACCGAGTTTTCAAAACAGGATTAGGCGTCGCCTCGCGTCGGATCTGAGCGCCGTATCTCTTGCGAAACGTGCATCGTCCATTTTTCAACGACGTCCACCACCTTTCTCCCCTCCACCTTTTTTCTCGGCTACGGACGCCGTTATGGCACCCAGCCGTGGGTAACCGGGGGGATTATCCACATCCGGTCATTTCAGCCTAATTTTTTTTACCTTCTTCCCTAAGGCGACGCGTTAGAAACGTCCGAGACTCCATTCACGGGTATCGAGTGGTTTATTGATCCATTGCGTTCATTCAATATATCGATCCGACTACCTTCAATGGCTTTTCGCATTGTTCACAATGCTCTCTCTCTCTCTTTATTTCTTCAGTCAGAGATCGGTTGTGATCTGATTCGAGAAGCTCGCTTTTGTCCGTGCTTCCTGGGCGATGCGCACTTCTGCGAAACGATTTCACGATGTCTCTGCGAACCGTTGGTGAGATGGGACTATTTTCACGGTTATTTAAATCGTGGATTAATTCGTTGGTATTAGACTGAGGATGTGACGCATTTCGTGACGCAGCGTTGATATGTCTTGCCGTGTTTGTCACTTGCATTGTAGTATACTTTAAGATATGCTTTGTTGTATTATAATGAAACATTTTCCTAATTACTTTATTATTAGTAAAAGACTTTGTCGTTGATTTAATGTATACCTACATAGTTTCATTTAAAATAAAAAAAAATTGTAAAAATTACACTTATATATAAAATCACCAACAAAGAGAAAATAATATTATTAGATATTAGTGACTATAAATAAAAGCGTATAGTCACTAATATCTAAAAATATTATTTTCTCTTTGTTAATATTATTTTCAACTTTTTAGTCCTTATTACCGAGCGTATTTAGTAAGGCCCGGGTTCGATTCTCGCTGAGATACTCTGCTGAAATTGTTTTTATCTTCTAAACGCTCAGGTATTTAGAAAAAATTTTTTTTTCAATATTGCATTGTCATCCAGTTTTGAGCTATGCTGAAAATTTCAAGTCACTAGCTCATCGGGAAGTGGTTTAAAATTCGATTTCAATGTAAGCGTGGTAAAAATGTGATGATAAATGAATTTGTTTAATTAAGTAAAGGTGGATACGATATTCTGGGATCTGTTATGCTATTTCCGAGGAGCGTGAAAGTACCATTTGTTTTTATGAAACACAGGAAACTCTTCTAACGAATTTAGCGTTTCATCGAGTCCATATTGTTCCTGGGCTTTTTTGCAGACGTCTCCGGGGACGTTGAACTTTGAAAGCGATAACCGTGGCTGCCAACGACAGTTCTTGCCCCGTAACAAATGTTCCTAATTATTCCCGCAGGATCTCTTACTTAGGAGTTCGTATTCTTCGCGTAATACACGACCACGGCCACCTGTGTTTTCGCCTCCGCAATACTCCCGCCGCCATTTACGATAAAGTACGGCGGGAAACCGAGTTTATCCATCACGCTGACGTGCGCCATTCCTCACGCTAAATACCAGAAGTGCGTCTGTTCTTTTCTCGGTGGTGGCGGTTCACTTCGGATCCGGGATGAAACGGTGGGCAACATTAATCGAGGCTGATCGTGGTGATAATTATTTAACGACTTTGACGTCGGTTAACGACGACAAGACTACCGGTCCTCGCGTTACGCTCCTCCTTTTGTCAATTTCCTGTTAGCCGGCGATGCTTGATGGCCTACCATTCGTGAACGGTGTTGCCTTCGATAAAGTCGATGCGCACTTTCAACGACGCTCCTCGTTTATTACACAACTATGAAGCGTTATGTAAATTCGCGCTTTTGTTGGACTGTTTGCAGAGGTATAGATTCAGCGATTCCGATTCCGTGTTAACCAGTCGTCGTATCTTGTCTTTAATAATGTTGCAATACAGAATTGTATCTTCATCGTCACTAAATTTTATTGTATTTTATTTTACAAAGAGCAATATTTCTTAGAAATGAGTGAGTAGGTGACACTTAATAAAGTAGCAGGAAAATTAAGAGTTTAAAAATTTTAGCATATTGTTTTGAATTATTTCAATTATTATCGACACATATTATTTTGCACAAAAATCTACAATTCACTTATGTACACTCTAAGAGAAGGATATAATGTTACATCCATAAAATTAATTTACTGTAATTTTTATTAATCTTCGAAATGGAGTGATTGATTATATTACGTCCATGAAATTGTTAAGTTACAGCAATTTCTATTACAATCCTAAATAAATATATTGATTATGAACGATCAGACTTTTGTACAATTTACTTTTTTTAAGTTATCTTCACAGTATACGATCACGGTGGAAAATTCTTAAATGAATGGGTCAGAAGAATGCCCCAAATTCCGGAGGCCGGCTGTCCTCGCGACAGAAATAGTTAAGCGTTTCATCCGAAACAGCTGGATCCCGTGCGTCAAGCCCCGCAGTAAAATGACAATCGTATCTCTTGTCGAGTCAAAATGTTTCTTCTCTATCCCCGTCATTACGTTAATCCCATTCCTCTGTATTTTAAATTTTGTGCCAGCTACGCGACCCACTTCCAGAAGAACCTGTCATTTTCCTCGCGGGTATCCTGACAGGATAATGGACCATTCCGCGCTGCATCGGATCACGTTCGGCGAAATGAGGAAAAACGAGTTGTCACGGCAACGTTGTAGATAGGTAGAAACTCGTCCTCGAGTAAATTGAATTCTACCTTGCCGCCCGCGATCTCCGTGATTGTAAGAATTATCATTTTTCACTTCTCTAGATTGAAAAGTATCGTTTTATTCGCTGCGAAAGCTTTCTTTCGTCCTACGCGTTATTTTATGATTAATCTTAGACATTCGGAGATTTATGGCAACGTTGCTCAAAGGAACACACGTTGTTAAATTAATTTTTTTATGTGCAGATCGTGCGTGATATTAATCGATAATGACGTGATAAATTGGTTTTGTAAATAATGAGTATCTACATGGAGAAGCAGAGTTTGTGTATCTGCCATAAGCAATACAGTAGTAGATATTGCTTAAAATTTATTTTTTATTATGTAGGTATACATTAAATCAACGAGAAAGTCTTTTACTAATATTAAAATCATTATATTTTTAATTATGCAATGTATTCTGGAAGTCGGAGCTATGCTACTATTTTTCCACGGTTATATTAGCTTGCCGAGTTGTCGTCGTTGTCGTCGTCGTTGTTGAAAGACAATCAACGTTGTAATCACAAAATATTGAGGAAGAACCATTGCAAATAATACAAAATACCTTGAAAGCGTTTAGAACAATAAATATCGACGAACAATTTTCCCATACGTGTTTTCAACCATCGCGTCAATTTGATTTCATTAATTCTGAATAAATGTGCTGCGCATCATATTAATCGCGAACGACATGGAATTTTATTGAATGTCATGTGCTTCATTTTTTCATATTCCCAAAAGGGATTTACAAAATTAATTATTTATCTCGCCATCGTTTCAACGTCAACGGAAATGTTGGAGAAAAATGGGGAACAAGGGTTAATCGCAAAATCTGTGCCGGGCAAAATGATGCAATAAATCAGTGGCGCACCTAGTGGGGAGAGGGGCCAATCCCCCCCCCCCCCCAAGAAAAAGGAAACAGAACCCTGAAAAAGCTGAACTGTAGAATAGATAGCTGCTTCCTCTCCGATTTCGATAATTTTTGGATATGTTATATGTAAAACTAAACATTTTGAACAACTTTTCCATATACATATAAGGCATACACACACTTAGGTTACGACATATTTGTAAAAACTGCCGATACTAAACACTGAATTGAATTCTGCCTAGTGTTGTGCGCTGCGGCCGTGTACGTGTCAGTATTGGTGCTCCCGCCGCGCCACGGTCAATTCTTTTCTGTTTACAAACAACAGTGCTCTAGTATCGGCAGTTTGTTGTTTATTGGCAATGATCGCAGAGTCACTTTGGTGACACGTCGCTAAAAAAAGGTCATTTTGTTCAACTCTTACCCCCCTCCCCCCAAAGTAAAATCCTTGGTGCGCCACTGCAATAAATATCAAATAA